>JAJPUD010002378.1:0-139114 GCA_023553655.1 Myrmecobius fasciatus
AGAAAGAAAGAAAGAAAGAAAGAAAGAAAGAAAGAAAGAAAGAAAGAGAAAAGAAAGAAAGAGGAGGGAGGGAAGGAAGGAAGGAAGGGAGGGAGAGAGGGAGGAAGGGAGGAAGGAAGGGAGGAAGGAAGGGAAACTGTTATATAGGAGAGAGGGAATGTGGTTCAATAGGTGAGGATATAGCATTGAAGTCAAGAAGAATTGAGTTTAAGTCCTCCCTCTGAAACTCTAACAGTATGACTTTGGACAGCTGCCAAGTCTTCCAGACCTGGGTTTCTTCATCTATAAAATGAAGGGATTGGACAAGATATAGTCTCTTTCAGCTGTAAAGCAAGGATCCTCTGAACCTAACCTAGGTCCCTAAGCTTTGGAACCCTTCTGTGGAGTTCCAGGAAGATGCTCTGCCATGTAAGGAGGGCCCCAGGAGCCACCTCATCTCCCACCAGCTGCAGGACTCCATCTTTCCATCCCCTTGCTTTGCAGCTTGTTTTGTGTGTTTCCTTCCCCAGATTGTGAGTTCTTTGGGCAGGGACTGTCTTGTGCCTTGCTTAGTACCTATTTCCAATGACTGGCACAGAGTAGGTACTTAATCTAAGTTTGCTGCCTCTGCCTCTATGGAACTCTGGAGGAGACTTTCGTCTCTCAGTGACCCAGATAAGTCCCTGCAGCTGAAAGCAATAGGAGCTGCTGATCTCCACCCAAGGAGAGAATTTGTACGCTGGGAGTGGACCACAACAGGGAATTTGAAACCCTGCCCCTGCTACTCCAGAAACCTGTGAGGAGTGTCCCAGCCTGGCCATCCCAACCCAGTTTTCCATTCGCTCCACGCTTCAGAGCTCACCATATTATAAACTTGGCATTCATACCCATGCACGGGAAGAAGGGGGTGGAAGGAAGGGCCCAGCAAGTTGAAAAATGGGTTACCTCTTGATAAGTTGGAAAGACAGTAATCATTTTGACAGTGTTCATTGTGTCTTGATGATCAGTCACTCAACTTTTCAGAAGGATCAAGTACCGATTGGGGGCTGGGATCAAATGAAAAAGAAAACCCCTGAATGTTGAGCTTGGGACAAGGAAGCAGATCATGCTGTTGGAGAGAAAATGGACTATTTTGGTAACTGCCTAAGTCGACAGAATCAAATGTGCAAACATCGACCTTCCCACTGTGGAATAGTCACTCTGCACACAGACTGCAAGATGGATTTCTTAGAATTCAGATGACATGGAGCTGGGAGGGAGAGCTAATATACTGGATGAAAGAATGAGGAGCCAAAAATAGTTTGACAGGTTCAAGTGATGGGCCAAGTCTACTAAGATGACATTTAATAGCAAAATTTGTAAAAACCTACACTTGAGTTGGAAAAAAATCATTTGCACAAGCACAGGCTGGGGTTGATGAGGTTAGATACCAATTCCTGTGCAAAAGGCCCAAAGTCCCTAAGGGACAGCAAGTTCCAGGTGAGTGTGCAGACAGGATGATGGCAGCCTTGGAAGCAAGAAGAATCTTCAGCCGCCCTTCTGGAGACAGAGTGTCTGGAAGCAGAAAGGGGAGAATTCCACTACTGGGTCACATTTGCTTCCTCGTGTGCAGTCTTGAAAACACTTTCAGAAGGACATTATCAGGATGTCACAAAATCACAGAAACCAGAAGACTTGGGATCTTTCAGGCCATCTAGTCCAATTCATGCCTGTAAAGGGATCCCCTAGGCAATTTATAAAGGGTCAGTGCACTTCCTCTCCAATGTCATGCAAAGGCATCCCATTTACTTTGGGATTGGCCTAACTGGGAGCAATCTCTAATGGGCCTCTGAGCAACGTTCTTCATAGCCCCATATTTTCCCTCAGAAACCAACCAACCAACATTTATATATATATACATATATATATATTCAAAACATATGCATGGATAATTTTTCAACATTAACCCTTTCAAAATCTTATGTTCCAATTTCTCCCCCTTCCCCCCATCCCCTCCCCTAGATAGCAAATAATCCAAAATATGCTACATATGGTAAAAACTATATGTTAAATCCAATATATATGCACACAGATTTATACAATTCTCTTGCACAAGAAAAATCAAATCAAAAAGAAAAAAAATGAGAAAAAAATAAAATACCAGCAAACAACAACAAAAAGAGTGAAAATGCTATGTTGTGGTCCACAGTTCACTTCCCAGTCCTCTCTCTGGATGTAGATGGCTCTCTTCATCACAAGATCATTGGAACTGGCCTGAATCATCTCATTGTTGAAGAGAGCCATGTCCATCAGAACTGATCATCGTATAGTCTTGTTGCTGTGTATAATGTTCTCCTGGTTCTGCTCATTTCACTCAGCATCAGTTCATGCAAGTCTCTCCAATCCTCTCTGAAGTCGTCCTGCTGGTCGTTTCTTACAGAACCATAATATTCCATAACATTCATATACCATAGTTTATTCAACCACTCTCCAATTGATGGGCATCCCTTCAGGTTCCAGTTTCTAGCCACTACAAAAAGGACTGCCACATACATTCTTACACATGTGGGGTCCTTTCCCTCCTTTAAGATCTCTTTTGGATATAGGCCCAATAGAGACACTGATCAATCAGAGGGGATTCACAGTTTGATGTCCCGTTGGGCAGAGTTCCAGATTGCTCTCCAGAATGTCAACCCACATTTTTAAGTGTAGCAGGTACTGTGTTAAACCCTGGGAGTACAAAAAGAACTAAAAAGACAATCTGCACCCTCAAAGAGCTTATACTCTAAAGGAAGAGATCACAAACAAATTAAAGTTTTCATAGCAAGATATATATAGGTTAATAGGAAGTAATTAACAGAAGGAACACCCTGGAATTTAGGGAGGTTGGGAAAGGCTTCCTGTGGAAGATGCAATTTTAGTTGGGACTTAATGAAAGCTGGAATGGTCAAGAGTCAAGAGTCAAAGAAGGAGAGCATTCCAGGTGTGTGAAACAACCTGAGAACAGCTTGTTGTAGGGAACAGCCAGGAAGTCAGTGCCACTGGATCAGCAAGTACGTTGAGGGAGGAAGGTATAAGAAAACTGGAAAGGTAGAAGGGAGCTATATTATAAAAGCCTCTGAATGCCCAAAAGAGCATTTTGTATTTTACTCTTTGTACTAGAGTTTA
This sequence comes from Myrmecobius fasciatus, assembly GCA_023553655.1. Classification (NCBI taxonomy): domain Eukaryota; kingdom Metazoa; phylum Chordata; class Mammalia; order Dasyuromorphia; family Myrmecobiidae; genus Myrmecobius; species Myrmecobius fasciatus. The sequence continues at coordinate 3,127 of JAJPUD010002378.1, forward strand.
AAAACTAGGGTAAGGTGACATGATTCAACCTGCACTTTAGACTAACAACTTTAGTGGCTGAATGGATTGGAGTGGGGGAAGACTTGAGGCAGGCAGACCACCCCCCACCCAACAGCTATTGCAGTAATCCTGACATGAGGAGATGGGGATCTGCACTAGAGAGGTGCCAGAGGAGAAAAGGGGGTATATTTGAGAGAAGCTGCAGAGGGGAAACCAACAGGCTTTGGGACCATATTGGATATGGCAGTGGGGAAGGAAGGAGAAATAGTTCGGAGTGACTTCTAAGTTGCAAGCCTAGACCAAGCAGAAAAAGTCTAGTCTTTCTCATGTGATTGGTTTTCAAATATTCAAAATCAAATTATTTTTTCTCATGCCTTCTTGGAATAGAATAATGGAATAAGAGTTTATTATTTGCCAAGTATTATTCTAAGCACTTTGTAAATATTATCATGATCATCTCTTCCTATGTAAACCATCCCTAATTCCTTCAATGGGTCCTTATGATATGGAGTCAATGCCTCGAACCGTCCTGATAGGATACCTTTGACTACCCTTCAATATTATGATGACTCAGACTGCATATAATAATCCACTTGTGGTCTGTCCAGGGTTGAATTCAACATAGTATAACCCAACAATTTAGGTTATGATGTTTGTCGATACACCCTATGTTTGAGTTACTTTTTCTGGAGGGAGGGCGCAGAGGGTTTCCATATCACATTGGTGATTTCTATTAGTGTTGTCAATTAAAATCTCCAAGGTTTATTTTTTTTCTCTTTCTCTCCTGACACACTGAATATATTATTAAAGGGATTATTAGTAATTAATTACAAAGGGAAACGATCAAAGATAGTCCAAATTGGTTTTTGTAAAGCAATGCATTAGATCAAAAGGATACAGTGTAAGAATTAGAGAATTAATTTGGAAAAAGATATGAGTGAAACAATAATTTATTTAGTATAGTGTCCAGCACATAGAAGTCACTTAGTAAATGCTTAATTATTCTATTCCAAGTCTTGTCATGGAAAAAAAAAACCAAAAAACTAATATTTGGCCAAACCTACCTACATAGAGAATTTAAAATTAAAGGGATGATGCAGATAGTAAACCTAGATATTCACAAAACACTTGATAAAGTCTCCCCACTTTTCTGTGTGAACAATCAAAGAGATAATGAGTTAGATGATAGCAAAAGATAGATTCATAGCTCTTGAATAATGAGATCCAAAGGTAGTCATCAATTTCTGGGAGTCAACTTGGAAAAAGGTTTCCCCTCGAGTGCCCTAGGATTTATGAGTATATATATATGTGTGTGTGTGTGTGTATCTAGTTCCTACTTTAATAAACTGGACTTTATTTGCCAACCTTGTTTCACTCAAGGCCACTATTTGGATGTGATACCAGTGGAGTTCTCTCACTACAAGAATTGTTTTTCTTTCAGATCTACTGTATTCTATAAGTTTATGCATATTTCAGATCTGCTGGATTCCATAAGTTTATGCTTATTTCATATACCAATGGTAAGAGTAATAAACTTTTCAGAAGCTTTTGTGCATTTTTAAGTGCCTAAAGCATAGGGGGAAATCCTTACCTGCCACGTTAATCAGGTCAGAATTGTGTAAGCAGACAATTTTTAGGGTACCTTTCCAAACTAACCCTAAATGCCTTCTGACTTTAACCTTAAACCTAAATTATTTTATGGAGAGCTCACACAGGGCAAGCACTCACAAGGTGGTCCGGAAAAGCGGTACAAGGACACTCGCAAGGTATCTCTTAAGAACTTTAGAATCAATTGTATATGGAAGACACTGGCAAAGGATGACCCTCATCAGAAAAGGTGCTGTGCTCTATGAGCAAAGCAGAATTTCATTAGCCCAGAAGCACAAAATTAGAGAAGCTACCCCAAACATTCATGGGGACTATTTGTGTCTGACCTGTGGTAGAGCACAGAGAGCTCCTATTGATCAGATTAGCCAGTCAGATGAACAGTAATTCAACTCTAGCATGGGGATGCCATTTTGGTCCTCTTGAAGAAGAAAGGACAACAACCAACCAACTATCCCATGCATGTGTGCATGTGTATGTGAGTGTGTTTAAAAGCATTTTTATCAATGATTTGGATAAAACCATCTGGCTTATCAAATCTTCAGATGATGCAAAGCAATGAAGGAGAACTGGCAATAAGATATTAAAGTTAGGATCTAAAGGGAACTCCCCAGGTCAGGACACTTGAAACCTTGGTTCCATAAAATTCTGCTTTATATAGATAAACTGGAGAAGACATAGCTAGATAGTAATCTGTCTGAAAGAGATCTGGTAACTTAGTGGACTACAAGCTCAACATGAGTCTGCAGTGAGACAGGGCAGAAGAAAACTTCCACTGGCCCTTTAGTCCACTTATATCCCTAGAGGGCTCTTCCACTTCTCATTGTCACTCACCCCAACTTTGCTTCTAAGGTCATTCCCAGGACTTCATTACCTTTCAAAACAGGTACTATCTCTTCTGTGTTAGTCTAATCTGTCCTCAAATAAATCATGCAAAATTGATTGGGCAGTTAGGTGATTCAGTGGATAGAGCACTGAGCCTGAAGTCAGGAACACCTGCATTCAAATCTGATCTCAGACACCTACAAGCTGTGTGACCCCATTTGCCTCAGTTTCCATATCTGTAAAATGAGCTGGAGAAGTAAATGGCAAACCTTTGCCAGGAGAACCCCAAACGGGCTCATGAAGAGTCAGATATGACTGAAGGGATGAACAAAGTCATTAAGTAGGACGGATCTGAGAGGTTCTCCAATATCTTCAATGCCATGGAAGCCTCTAGGGTGACATTAGTCTGGTGGACAGTAACCTCAGCAATCCCACGTGAAAGGAAATGAAACTGTGCAGTCACTTGGTTGGAAGGGACTTTAGAAATCATGTATTTCAACTAATACATGCAAAAGAAAACCTATTACAATGTCCCCAACAAGTGATAGTACTCCAGCTTCTCCTTAAAGACTTTTGAGCAGGAAGAGGAGCTTCTCTGGAGTCAGTTGGCTCCACTTTGGGCTGTGCCCACTTCTTATTTCAATTAATCCTCATTACATGGACTTAAGGCTTTTCACCATTTTGAAATCTACTTTAAGGTCGAAGGAACCTCTTGGCAACTTTCTCCCATTGTTCCTTGGGGCTCAGAAGCCAATTGACTCTCCCATAACCCTTCAAACACCTGATGATAGTTAGCTTGTTCCATTTGCCTTAAATTTTCTCTTCTGATGAATCTCCAGGGAAAGTAGGAGCTTGGGAGACAGAGGCTTTTTAGAGAAAATCCCTGAGGCAAAACCTGGTCCGTGTAAGCGCTGCGCCTTTAGGGTGTTGGGCTACATGTTTACATCATGAGTCAGAAAAGGCCCAAGTGTGCTATGTTAACTATCTTTGATAGACCAGCTGAGAAGGGTGGCTCATTCTGTATGACTTCATCCTTCCAAGGGACTGAGCCAAGCAATTCAGTATGGGACAGCTGCCACCAGATGTCTGTGGTCTCCTCCATAAGGTGCCAATGGGCACACCCATGCTCCATGCAAAATATCAAACAAATATTCTTTTTCTTGTAAGCTCTTTAGTCTGGTAGGAAAACTCCCCTGAGAAGCCCCTTATGGGACAGTCTCCGGGAGGGGAAGATAGGGCCTTCTCCATCCAAGTCCATAAGTTTTAATGTTTAAACTCTTTCCCCACAGAGTTTAATTTTAAAAAAAAGATAAATGCCTTCCTCTCTAAGATTACCTTCTATCTCCTTGTATCTATCTTGTATGCCATTTGTGAGAATGAAAAAAAATTTCCTTTTTCTCTTCCTTCCTTCTCCCTTCCCTCTTCCTCTTTGTCTCTCCTCCACCTCTCTTTTCCTCCTCCTCCCTTTTCTTTTTCTTCTTCTCTGTCTCCTCTTTCTCTTCCTCTTCCTTTTTCTTATCTCATTTTCTACTCTTTTTGAATCAAAGCTTCTTGAGCCCAGGGCTCTCTTTTGCCATCTTTTGCATCCTCAGTGTTTAGCCCAGGGTCTGCTACATAGTGAGGCCTGAATAAAGACACATGATACCCTGTAATGGAAGCTACACTGGGTTAGGAACCTAGCTCTGCTATTTCCTCCTTGTGTGACTTTGGACAAAATGGTTCTCTTTGAACCTTTGTTTCTTCATCCATAAAATGGGAATAGAGTTCAGCTAAACATCCTTTAAGGTCCCTCGTACCTCTAAATCTGAAGTCCTATAATTTGATGGTGATGGTAGACCTAAAGGTGAAGTCTGAGTATTTTTTGAATGGAACTTCTTCTCTGCAGCCTCTCCTAATCCACTAAGAGACAAGTCCCTCCCCCTGCTGTGGCAGGCAGCGACCATTTACATGAATCCTTAATAGCAATTAGTGTCAGCCTTGATGCTAACAATCCATGGAAAGGCTTCCGGGTTTGGTTCTCTTTTTCCTCAGACTTCCTTCTAATTGTAACATTTCTGTGTTTTCCTACCCAGAAATAGATGATCCATGTCTCCTCCTCCTAGTTTTTCTACAGGGGCCCATAATAACATTGACCATCTGATAGAGGTTTGGTGGAGCAGTGGTTAGACCAGGTTGCCAAAGAGAGAAGAACCAGGAACAATGAGTAGAAGCTGCAAAGAGAGACATTAAAGTCCTGAAGTTCTGGAGGGTGGGGGAATTTTTCCAAAAATGGGAGATCTCTCAAAATGGAACAGTTGCCTTAGAGGTGGATTGCCCTTCCACCCCATTGGAGGACCCATTGCCAGGTATGTTTTAAGGGAGCTTCTTCTCTCAGATGGATTAGGTAATCACAGAGAACATTCAAACATTGAAATCCTATGATTTCTGGTGACTTAATTCCTTTCTACCACTCACTCTGTGATGTATACTGTCTTACTGAGTACTTCACATGTGGAATCCTCTTCATATTCCTTTATGGCTGTACTCAGTAACTGTTTTGCAACTTAACAGTTTTAGAGATCGGTCTGTGACTTTCAGAGGTTCAATGATTTATCTTTAGTCAGTCAATAACTTGTCAAAAACAAGATTTGAATCCAGGTCTTCCTGACATTAAGCAGTGATCTCTCTACCATTCTACTTTGGCTTTGTCTTCACTATCATTATAAATGAGCAGTTTCTAAGGACTCACCCAATGGGTTATCCATCTGACTGCATAAATTAGTCCAAACGAAAGACATTATCCATTTTTTCCCTTTATATTTCAGTGATTTGAATCTGTCTTTTAGGGAGTGCTTGATATGGGTTTGAATGCCATCAGTGGAATGGCAACTGTAAACAAAATCATATCAGTATGGACACTAGGACAGGAAATCCCTTCTCCATTTTGACTCTTTCCTGGACATATACTATTCCAAACAAAACTATCTTTGAGGTGTAAAAAAAGCAAAAGAAAGAAGCAGTTCTCTAATTTTTGAGACTATCCTAGCCAAGCTCCACTCCACATGATTCTGAATATGGCACACCCAGAGCTGTGTCCTATTAAAAGGCTAGAAAGAGCTGTAATTGCTGCAGAAAGAGGAGACCAGATCATTTCCATCTGTCTCTAAACTGAGAATTTTAGCTCATATTTATGGAAAAATTAAGGCCATCCTCCATGATTCCCTTCTTCTCCCTTCTTCCTCATCTTCTCTTATTCAGGTATCTTCAGCCAATCTTTCCTCCTTCAGCCCTGGTTCACTCAAAGTGTCCTTTTTTTGCCTTTTTTTTCTTTTTTTTTCTTTTACAAAGGCAAATCCTTTTACCTGTTCAAGTGATCCCATTCATCCGTCTCGTCTCATCCAGAGAAAATTGCCCTTTCTATCATCCTACTCTTTTACTTATGTTCAATCTCTCCCTTTCTACTCACTTCCTACTGCCCACAAACATGCCCTCGTTTCCTGCTGCCTAAAAACCAACCAACCAAAAACAAAAACCTTTATTTGATCCTTCCATTCCTGAGAAGATATTGTCAGATATCTTTTCTGTCCTTTGTAGTTTAACTTCTCAAAAAGACCACCTACAATAGGTGCTCCCCCACTTTCTCTTCTCTTACTCTTTTCTTATTTCCTTAGAATGTGGCTTTCAACTTGATCATTCCACTGAATCTGCTCTTTCCAAAGATTTGATCTTCGGGGCCAAATCGAGTGGCCTTTGCTTAATCTTAATTCTCCTTGACCTTTTGGAAAATTTGGATACTACTAATCACTAATTCCTCCTTGGTAATCCCTTTTCTCTAAATCATTAAGACTTCCCTCTCTCCTGGTTTTCTTTCTACCTCTCAGACTGCTCTTTCTGTCTTCTTAGTTGGATCTTCTTCCAGATCACAGCCTCTAACTATAGGTATCCCTCAGAGCTCTGTCCTAGACCCTCTTCCTTTCTCCCTCTATAGTACTTTATTTAGTTATCTCATAGGCTCCCGTGGATTTTGCTCTCTTTATGCTGATGAGTCTCAAACCTACCTTTACTGCCCAATTTCTCTGCTGACCTCCAAATTTGAAATCTCCAACTGCTATCTTGAACTGGATGTCCAGTAATCATCTTAACTCCAATATGTTTAAAAGCAAACTTATTATTTATTTTTCAACCTAAACCCTCCTCTTCTTCTCCCCTCCCTATTACTGTAGAAGGCATCACCATCCTCCCTACTCCCACCCCGGTCCCTCAGGCTTATAATCTGGGATTCCTCACTCTCACATAGCCACTTCCTATCCATATGATGTCAAGATCTGTCGAATTCACTTTTGCAATATCTCTTGAATATACCTCCTTCTCTCTTCTGACACTATTATGCCCCCATTGAGTCCCTCATCACCTCACATCTGGACTATTGCAATAACTTTCTGGTGGGTCTGCCCACTAGTCTCTCCCCATTCCAATCCAAGGAGATTGAGCCAATAAAGTGATTTTCCTCAATTGCAGGTCCATTTGTATCAGACACACTCATACCCATTCCATAAACTCCAGTGGTTTCCTATCACTTCTAGGATCACCTCTTTCTATCACCTCCAGGAGCAAACACAGAAAGTTCTTATTGCTATTCAAAGCCTTTTGATACCCAGCCCCTTTCTCCCTTTCAATCTTATTACACATTACTTCCCAACATCCATTCTCTAATTCAATGATACTGGTTATTCCACAAACATGATGCTCCATCTTGGGGATTTAGCATTTTCTCTTATTGTTTTCCCAAGTCGGGAATCCTCTCCCTCCCAGTGCCTTCCTTTTATTATCTCCTATTTATCCTATATATAACTTGCTTTGTATATATTTGTTTAATATATAAATTAGATTGCAAATTTCTTGAGTACGGGAATGGTCTTTTGCCTCTTTTTGAATTTTCTGTTTCTATTTGTATTTTGTATACTTAGTTTAGTATCTGGCACATAGTAGGAGCTTAATCAATGTTTGTTGATTGATTGTCTAAGCTTATTTTTGGTCACTTACCAATGCTGGACACTCCTTGAATGCAAAAGTCTGTCTTAAAACTTAGCAAAATCTGAAGTTTCCACTAGAAAGTCTCTGGGCTCCTTCCAGAAATCACTTTCTTTGATTCCATCCTCCATATGTAAGAAACTGATTGATAGTCGTTTGTTTTGGTTTTGCCATTTCATCCAACATCCCAGCACCTGATAGTGTACCCGTGCACACCAGCTTCTGGCTCCCTTCTCCCTCAGGTGTTCCATAGCATAGATGGAGTTCAACTGGTTCCATTCTATTGAATGGCAAGTTCTCAGCGTGCCATCTTCTTAAACGGGCAGCCTGGGGTAGGAGGCAGAACAGGGGACTTTCTAGCCAGGAACTTGGGATGTTCTCTTTTATCCCACAGTAGTTGGGTCCCCAAAAGCAAAGCACCCAACTGGTCTGAGTTTCAGTTTCCTCAGCAGTAAAGCATGAATGATAAATACTGCCAGCTCTTTGGGTAAGATATTTGATGATGTGATTCCCTGTGTGGGACAAATTTTATGTAAACGCAATTATCAGGATTCTCTTTAGCCCGATGACACTGGGCTCACCAAACCTGAGGCCGAAAACCCAACCAAAGCAAAAGTGTCTTCCTAAAAAGCCATTCATTCTCAACATTATTTGGAAGGAGGCTTCTTTTACGCAACTAAAAGAGTCTCCTAGATTATTTCCCTCTATACTGAAGGCCAGGTAAATTAGAGCAGAGCAGATTGAAAATAGTAATCTTTATTAGCTTAGGGACACTGGATTTCTCTTCCAAGCTTGGCTCCTACACCAAGCCTCTTATCCCTTCCCTTGAAATTACCTTGTATACTTTGAATGTCTACAGGGGTATTTGGCTTCTGGGGTAGAAAGCTGGTCACAAAGCCAGCAAGACCCAGATTCGAACCCTCTCTCTTCCCTTTTGCTGTATGATTCTGTACAACTGATTTGTATTTTCAGTGTCTAAGGCTCTAAGTAAAAAGAAGGGACTGACCTGCCTGGATAGCAAGATTTCCTCACCTGGGATTCCTGGAGTTCCATGAAATCATGAGTCCTTCCCAAATTATCTCCTCTCTCTGTATCTCTGTGTGTATCTCTCTCTGACTCTGTTTCTCTCTGCCTCTGTCTTTCTGTCTCTGTTTCTCTCTGTGTCTCTGTGTCTGTCTCTCTCTGTATCTCTCTCTCTCTCTCTATCTCTGTCTCTGTCTCTGTCTCTCTCTCTCACACACACACACACCATATACTTCTAGATATGATATCCAGGCTTTCCCGTCTAATAGAATAGAATCCCCTTGAGGTCAGGGACTGGTTCATTTGTTGCTTGTATCCTCAGTGCTTAGCACAGTGCCTGGCACATGGTAGACCCTTAATGAATGGCAGCTGACTGACAATCTTGTTGTGACAGATACACACGATGGAAATACCTGGAGGAAATATTTGGAAAACCGAATCTCCACACTCCTCAAATTAAGAGCCTCTAAATCATCATTATCTACTGTTAAAGAGAGTCAGTTGGTTCATAAGCACTTATTAAATGCCTATAATGTGCCAAACATTGTGTGCAATTCTAGGGATACAAATGGCCTCTGGCCCCAAATTCTCTTTCAAATGGGGAAACCAAAAGAGTAACAACTATGAGAGAAACCAGCTCTCCAGTCATGGACTTGCCTCCTTCGGGAGGGTTGGGCTACCCGTATTAGGCCCTAAGACTCCCCAGGTTGGCACTGATTGGGATTCCCAGACCCTACTTAAATTGAAGGAGCCCTCACTTCCCAACCACGCTATGCCTTAGTATGGGGGTGGGGGAGGAAGAGGAGGAGACCAAAGCAGGCTGATTCTAATCCCAATTCCTATCTCTTCTTCCACTTTACCTGGTCCCAGGTCAGCCCTCAACCCATCAGCCCTTGATGTCAGCTCTGAGGTTCCTCCCTTTCCCCTCCTGGCCCCACATTGGTGCAAAGTCCTGACAATCATCTCCTAGCTGGTTGTTTCTAAGGAGTGCTAATCAATGTAGAGCTAGAGATCTGAAAACTGAGTGGTGGGCCAGAGAAGGCCTAGGCTCCTGCTCAGTTCCATGATGCTACTCCAACATCCCAAGAGCTCAGAGTCTAACTTTCCCTTCCATTAAAGGGCTTGACTCATCTATTCCAGTATTCTTGTTCCAGGGCGTTTATTCAAAACTGACTTTTCTTCTATGAATATTCAAGTGCCTATAACAAGGAACTGTGACTCCTGGAAGAAATACTCCCAGAAACCCTACACAGATTCCCCAAATACTCAGCTCTCCCCCAATCCCTCCCTCCCTCTCCCTACTCAACTAGTCCCCATTCCCCTCCCCCACCACACTTTCCCCCCACCCACAAAGACTAACCCTCCCACCTCAATCATGTGACTAATGCAAAGATTCTGCCTTTCCCATACCCTCCTGCCCCTGGGGCCCAGAGGTCTGAGATCCTCAAAGCTCTCTGCATTTTCCAACCATCCCTGGAACCTTATCCAAAAAAAAAAGCCCTGAATGACTGAGGTTTTTAAACACAAATTATTATTATTGGCTCTGAGAGATGCTGCCTCCTCTGTCCACATTTCATTCATTAGACAACCAAGACTGGTGAAGACAAAGATCAATCTTGATCCATCTTAACTCCAAAACGAGGTCACCTTCTGTTTTCTATTTTGGTGACCAAAGGCAAGGATGGTTTGTACGGAAACTAGGGAAGGGGAAAAAAGCCACCCCTGGCCATCACCCCTCACACATAGTGCCCTGCTGAGAGGGCATTAGCCATCATGAGGCAGAAAGAAAACTCAGATCTATGTTCTGAGCCCCTCTGCTTCACAGCCTCCCGGGCCTGCACCTCACTTTTACTCACACACTCTCCTGTCTTTTGACTCTGAGAGCAGATTCCCAGCTCCTAGTGAGGAGGAAAGGACTCGCTTTTCCCAGGATGAGACTCCAGAATTCAGGCAGTTTCACAAAACCATGAGTCAACATCAATTGAGATTTCTGGCCTCTCCGGCCGGGGCAGTTAATTGGTGGCCCAGATCATGTAAGTGTTGCTCAGCAGTAATACTGGGGACCGTTTAACTGTCACTCATCAATAATACCAGGGACCGTGTAACTGTTGCTCATCAATAATACCCCAGACCGTGTAACTGTCACTCATCAGCAATACCCCAGACTGTGTAACTGTTGCTCATCAGCAATAGTCCAGACTGTGTAACTGTTGCTCATCAGCAATACCCCGGACCGTGTAACTGTTGCTCATCAGCAATAGTCCAGACTATGTAATTGTTCCTGGTTAATAATACCCCAGACTGTGTAACTGTCATTCATCAATAACACCAGGGACCGTGTAACTATTGCTCATCAGTAATATCCCAGACTGTGTAACTGTCACTCATCAGTAATATTGGGGACCGTGTAACTGTTGCTCATCAGCAGTACCCCAGACCATGTAACTGTTGCTCATCAGCAATAGTCCAGACTATGTAACTGTTCCTCATTAATAATACCCCAGACTGTGTAACTGTCGCTCAGCAATAATACCAGGGACTGTGTAATTGTTGCTCATGAGTAATATTGGGGACCATGTAACTGTTGCTCATCAGCAATACCCCAGACTATGTAACTGCCACTCATCACTAATACCCTGGACTGTGTAATTGTCGCTCATCAGTAATATTGGGGACCATGTAACTGTCACTCATCAGTAATACCCAAGGGAAAACTGACCAACAGTCCCACTGCCCACTCACTGCCTCTTAGGAATGGCTTATCACTCAGCATTTGTCTCCACAATAAGGCTCTGCTCTCATCCTGCAAACAGTAACACTGGACTCCCAGAAGGCACCCCCACAATCCAATCCCAGTGGAAAGAGTATACCTAGTATACTTAGCCAGTGGTCGTCCAGATCATGTCTGAATCTCTCAGAGGGGCTTTTCCAGACATTTTCCAGATATCACCCACTTTACTTTGCAACACAAGCGTGCCAGAGATTTCTCCCTGATCTCAAGTAAATAGTCCTTTATATCTTCCACTCCACAACTTCTGATTCTCTGCCCTCTGCAGACAAGCAGAATAATTCTGTCAGAGATAGCCTTCCAAATACTTAAGATAAATACCCCCCCAACTCTTTTTTCTCTATCTTAAACCTTCCCAGGTTTTCCAACTGATCCTCATGGGGCACAAACTCATGGTCATTCTCCAATATCATTACCATCCTCCTGATGAGCTACAATTTATCAGGATCCTTTTAAAATGGTGATAAGCAGAACTGGACCCACTCATTCAATTAGAGTGAGTATAGAGGGATTGTCCCCTCTTCTGAACCCTGGGCATCTAGATATGATGAATATGAGCATTTTTTATAATGAATAATGAGCTTTTATGAGGAATCAGCATTATTAAACTATTTTCATCAGGGCATTAACTGTGTGTTTTGTTTGTTTTACAAGGAGTTAGGTTCTCCTCTATGTCCAAGTCATTTTCTAGAAGTAAATAACAGATGCATTTATTATCCATTTTAAGTATTCAGGAGTTACCCTAGTTTCAAAGGCACCTAATATCTTACTGTGGAACAACTTAAAAAAAAAACAGGGAGATCCCACTTCCTAATATCAGATAATTGCTAGGGAAGAAAATTATACTAAAGCATTTTGTCAAGGAGAATATTCTATTTCCCTCCCTCATTTTCCCACATTTCAAAGTTGAATGCCATACTTTTGTTTTAGTTCCTTCAAGAGATTTCAACAATATCAAATTGAGCTTCATCTGGGGCTAGAAGAAAACTCCCATGATGCTTTATGCAGATAGGAAGAGACTGGGCTTTCATATGATGGTAGACCATTTCATGAAAGCAAAATGGCAGATGTAACATTCAAAGGCAAATACAATTCGATAAAAATTAATCAAGCATGCTGTGTTAGGCATTGAGGACACTCTAATGGATCTATGGCCTCCTCATTGTGGGTGTCACTCAGAAGCAAAGAGCCCTACCTACCCATGCTAGCTCATCTTGCTATATTCCTTACAGGAGGAGGGCACACCCAATGACTTCAGGATTTAGCACATTTTTTTTTTTTGATATTTTGAGGATAACAATGGAAATTTAAAAAGCTGATCTCTGGTTCTCCTTGTTTCTACTCACATGACCAGCCCATCTTTTCTTCTTGATCCTGAATTTTCCTGAAGGCAATCTTCATACTAAGGATATAAATGCAAAAAAAAAAAAATGAAGTAGTCACTACTATGCCCAAGCTTCCATTCTCCAGAGTGTGAGGAAGAAAGATCAGACCCAACTGAGATTTCTTGCCCCAAACTCCAATTCTGATCATTATCACGGCTGCTGTTGGATACTAAGGGACATATGTTGGCCAACTTCCCACTCAAACATGCTATCAGTGTCATATCATTTTGGAAATCTAAGTTTGGGAATTAAAAAGGCATTGATAGTTAACAAAATAGTGATTATTAAAATATGCACTATCCCACCACCAATCCAATCTGTGACTACCCACAGCAACCCCAACCTCACAGTCATACATCTCAAAACCACTGATTTTCTAGTGTAAATAGTAAGGACCCTACAGCCATGTGGGTTAAGGGGGAAGTTGTGGTTATAATAGAAACACTCAGATAAAAAAAAAGAGCAAAGTTCTACACTGGTGGGTCAGTAACCATTTTTCCTAAGGGCAGAATGTATGCTTGGACCTCAAAATGCTGATAGAACTAGATCAATTCAAATTAATCACACTAAGGGAAACAGTGAGGAATCAAAGGAAACTAAATTCATTCCCCAACCTGAGTTCCTTCTGTTTCTACTCAAAGACAGCAGAACCTTAAAAACATCCTTGTCGTTTAGAGGATGATTTTGTTTGAGAGATTTAGTATCTGATAAACATCGAGGTTCAAATGTCATCTCTGAACACTTGCAATGGACCTTAGGCAATTTACATCATTCCCAGAAGTATTTCCCTTTCTATCAAACTATGGCATTGGACTAGAGAGCCCCTTCCAGATCTGGATCAAAGTAACACTTTAATTTTAAGTCACCAACTCCCTAAATCTAGTTTCCTAATCTGTGAAATGAGGGAATTAGACTAGACGACTTCTGGGGATCTTCTACCTCTAATTCTATGAATTCATGGTTCCATAAGAGTAATTGTATGTAATGCTGACAATTTTGAAATCCTTCTATTTACATTTTTAATACTGAAAAGGAAAATATTGGGAAATAAGGTAGAAGAAAATTGGTTGCATCCTATGGAGTTACAATTCTTGAAAGAGGTCTCTTTCCTCGATAGATTGTTTTTGTTTGATTTTTCCCATAGTAGCAGGTGCTCAATTCACACCTACTGGTCAGAAAAGAATCAGGAAGTGAGCCAGCTTTGAAGTGATACAAAAACAAATGACTAAACATAGAGGATCTCATTGGGACCGTGAAGTGTAGTCCCTAGGGTTTGAATTCTGCCAAATAGGTTTTCCAGAATGTGCTTGTGGTCCTTTAAATTGTGTGTATCGCTGGGGAAATCTCTTGCGCCCATTGTGCTTTTGATTTGACAGAAAGTCTTGAACCTAGAAAATGCTCAGTGTTTGCTAATAGCATCCCTAGGAAAAGTGTGGCACTGGCTGGAACCCTTTGAGCACATTTCTTTTTCAGGGATAAGAGAACCTAAAGGTTTGAAGGTGAAACCCGAAGGTCTGAGGAAAATGACTGTCCCATTGAGATGACTACAAATCTACACGTATAAAGACAGTAAGAAATAAGATTAGAAATTCAGCTGATATTAAACCATCTTGGAGAACATCCATCATATTTATAGCTACAAACAACCTCAGAACCAATTCAGTTCATCCCTTTTCTTTCTCAGATGAGTAAATTGAGACATAAGGAGATTAAATGACTTGATTGAAGAACAGGAAGGCAGTAAATGGGTTTGAATGTCATATTTAAGAATCCAAACTTTAATCAATGGGAAATGGACAGCTATCGAAAGAGTCCAAGCTTAATGTTGACTACCAAGCCCTCTTTCTAAGGATGGAGAACAACTTTACATTTTGATTTTTCTCATGTTTAAGTTTCAAAAATTCTGGGAAAACACAAAAACCCAATTGCTAGGCAACTATTCCTCGTATCTCTTATTATCCTTGAGCATTCAGTAGGAGAAAAGTAGACTCAGTTTTTCAACAGTTGTCTTAGGCATTCTAGCTTTGCTTGAAGAGCCATATGCATCTTGAAAGATGAGATTCAGTGACCCAGGAAATGAGGGAGAGGCTCTTAGCATATTTTCTGGGTGAATGGTTCTCTTAGCAGACCACCAAAACAGCCAATTGTGTGAGTAGGCTGAAGGATTGGAAAGGGGAAGAAAAAATGAGCCACAAGAGGGTCTCCTCTCACTAAGTGGGAGGTAGAATGTAAGAGCCTCTCTGATTGGGACAAATGTGCATGTGCTCAGATGATCAGGTCATAGGGCCACTTTTTAAGCTCATAGTCTAACTGAAATATCAAGTGAATAGTATAAGACCATTTCAAGAGAAAAAAGATATAAAATGTGCAAGAAGGGGATAGAATATTGGACTTGAACTCGGAAAGATTGAGTTTAAATCTTATCTCCGACAATTACTCCATGTATAATTTGGCCAAGTCAAGTAACTTTTATAGGATCCCTTCTTGCCCCAAATCTATAACAATGTGAATTGGACCTCACTACTTCACAAGGTCTCTAAGCCATGTTCACTCTGATCCCGGTTCCATTGATCACTTTGATGAGTATCTGTCGCAACAGCAGCTTTCCCTGAGTTTTTCCCTCATGGCTTGTGAGCTCCCCTCTAGGAATTGTCTTTCTCTTATTAAAATGTGGATTCCTTGAAGGAAGGGAATCTCTTGGCTGCTTGATTTGAATCTCCAGAACTTAGCACAGAATGGGAGGGGGCAAAATGGGAATTTAATAAATGCTTCCCCCCCCCCGCTTATAGATGAAGATAGTATAGAGCTGAGTTCTAATGGAATAGGAAACTAAAATTATGCATAACAGACACTTTGCCAATTGCATTTAGTCTGGAAAGAAAGTTTAAACTTATCATTGTACATTAGAAGAGACACTCTACTCCTTAAGAAGTTAGCAATAGGATTAATGATGATAATATTGTAGAATTAAAATGAAACCCTGAGTGTATAGTTCTAATGGAATAGGAAACTAAAATTGTGACCCATTCAGAACAGACACTTTGCCAAATACATCTAGTCTGGAAAGAAAGTTTAAACTTATCATTGTACATTAGAAGAGACTCTACTCCTTAAGAAGTTAGCAATAGGATTAATGGTGATAATATTGTAGAATTAAAATGACACCCTGGGTGTATAGTTCTTTTACAGATATACAAGAGGAAAGATTGCCCAGGATATAGACAGATGGCCATTATCTGGGAAGACCTGAATGTGAATCCTCCTTCTGACCCATATGGACTATATGTGCCTAGGGAAATCATTTAATCTCCCAATGCTCTATGGCATAACTTTCTAAGACAGGTTTCTTTTTTTTTTTTCTTTGTAAAACATACGTATGGGTAATTGTTCAACATTGATCCTTACAAAGTTTTCTGTTTTAAATTTTTCCCCTCTAGTTCCCTTCCCTCCCCTGTATGGAAGGAAGTCCACTACATGTTAATTATGTTAAAATACTTGACAAACAAGTATTTTAACATAATTAATATGTAGTGGATATCCTGCCATCTAGGGGAGGGGTGGGGAGTTGGGGGGGAAAATTTGTAACAGAAAGCTTTGTAAGGGTCAATGGTGAAGAATTACCCATACGTATGTTTTGCAAATAAAAAGTTTTAATAAAAAATACTTGACAAAACGAATATATGTATACATATTTCCACACTTACCTTGTTGTGCAAGAAAAATCATATCTAAAAGAAAAAAATCAGAGAAAGGAAACACAATGCAAGCAAACATCAATAGAGAGCATGAAAATGTGATGTTGTGGTCCACATCTCATATCATTCTCTCTAGGTGTATATGGCTCTCCTCACTGAACAATTGGAACTGGTCTGAAGTATCTCATTGTTGAAGAGAGCCATGTCCATCAGAACTTATCATCTTATAGTCTTGTTGCGGTGTACAATGATCTCCTGGTTCTGCTCATTTCACTCAGCATCAGTTCATGTCAGTCCCTCCAGGCCTCTCTGAAATCCTCCTGCTGGTTGTTTCTTATAGAACAATAATATTCCATAACATTCATATACCATAATTTCTAAGACAAGTTTCAGAGAAGATATCAACCTGTATAAGCAAAAGGAATTCCTTCTTGCTGGGAGCTCTAAACCAATGAAATGACAGCTCTGGTTTTTGTTCCTCTCCCAGTACTCAAAGAACCTTCCAAATATCTTAGTATACCTGCAAACAATTAGTCAAATACACCAATCAATCTCTTATCTCAACAATGTAGATATTCTCTTTAATTATGGAGACTCACGCCCATCTGTGTCGAACCAATCTGTGCACTTTTGCCTTAAAATGGCCTCTCATGTTCACTTCAGGTGGGCCACTCGACAGTGTAGACTCTTGGCCAATTGGTTTCCTCATCCCAAGGATCCCAGTGGAATGTATGAATTAGCCCATAATTGTCCCTTGCTCTCTCCAGATTTCTACCTGTTTTTCCCTGCTTTAGTCTTTCATTTCTTTTACCATATCCTTTATTCTGATACTTCAGAATCCCTTATTGGTTACATGCTGCAATCTGAACTAATCTTCCACACAGTTTTACATGAAACAAGATGTTTGTAAGGTAACTATATGGGCATCATGGCACGTTGCATGATTGACTGTGAATAGCCTCTTTCATATCCCAAGGCCTTGGTTCCTCCATACACAAAGTAAGGAGGTTAGAACAAAAATGATGGGGCAAATGTCCGGCTGATCCCAGAGGGAACTAACTCTCATTAGCTGAAAGAGAATTCTTCATGGAATTGTTGAAGGAGAGACAGGGGAAGACTTGTATGTTGTAATCAGCCTCTTTCTGGGCATCCTCAGGGCCTTCCTAATTTTGAAATGCTAAGATTCCCTGAAAGTTGGTGATACATGTGCACAAATGTTTGCGGCAGCCCCTTGTGTAGTGGCAAGGAACTGGAAACTGGATGGATGCCCATCAGCTGGAGAATGGCTGAATTAATTATAGTCTATGAATGTCATGGAATATTATGGTTCTATATGATCAGCAGGATGATTTCAGAGAGGCCTGGAGAGAATTACAGGAACTGATGCTGAGTGAAATGAGCAGAACCAGATCATTGGACACAGCAACAGCAAGATTAGATGATGACCAGTTCTGATGTACGTGACTCTTTTCCACAATGAGATGATTCAGGCCAATTCCAATGATCTTGTGATGATGAGAGCCATCTACATCCAGAGAGAGACTGTGGGAACTGAGGGTTGGATCATAACATAACCTTCTCACTCTTTTTGTTGTGGTTTGCTTGCATTTTATTTTTTTTTCACTTTTTGATCTGATTTTTCTTGTGCTGCAAGATAATTGTATAAATATGTTTATATGTATTAGATTTAAGATATATTTTACCATGTTTAACATAGTGGATTACATGCTACCTAGGGGAGGAGGTGGAAGGAAGGGAGAAGAAATAGGAACAAAAGGTTTTTCAAGGGTCAATGTTGAAAAATTATTCTTGCATATGTTTTGAAAAAATATATAAATAATAAAAAAATTCTTGGTTGTCTGTGTGTCCTCACATATGAGACTTTTGGGGGGAGTTTGCATGAGTAACCTGGACAAGTCATTTAATGAAGTTAAAAACTGATTTTTTTCACATTCTATGTTAAAAGGAGCTAATGCTTTGATTTTTACTCAGCTTTCCCTCTAATCTAATTAAATAATTTATTCAACCATGAAAAAAAAGTTGGTGAGAAGGTTGTAACTAATATCCTGGTGGTCATCTTGCTAGAGTTTTTACTATAGAGCAATGTTTGTTTAACGATGAATTTTTTTATTTGTTCTTGTTGTTGAAGAATTTAATAAACTCCTCCAAATTATCATTAACTCCATCACAAAAGTAAGTACAAGGAAGGAGAATGATTTTTTTTTTTTTTGGCTTGTAATTTAGTAATGTAAGACCAAATGATGGTAGAGTATGGAGTAGTCCCATAACAGGATACCAGAAATATGCTCAGAAAGAATTGTAAAGTGTGAATCTTGATCATAAAATGACAAAAAATAAAGTTTGGAAAAGAGGAGAAAGAAAGATAACAGAGTTCTCTTTAAGTACTTAAAAAAGCTAATATTTATAAAGGCCATTTTACTTGGTCTGCTTGGTCTCAGAAAGTTGGGCCAAGAGCAATGAGGAAAAATCAAAGAAACAAATTGAAGTTTGAAATTGGGAAAAACTTCCTCTAGCAAGGAGAGCTGTCCCAAGAAGGAACAGGCTAATGAGTCATGGCTTCCCACCCCCTGAAAGTGTGCATGAAAAAGCAGGCTGGCTCCACATTGGGTGGATTGCAGCTGGAATTTCTGCTTAGGTCCAAGTTGGACAAGATGGCCTTGGGAGCCCCTACCAGCTCTCAGAGCCTGTGACTAGGATTTTGACTGACTATCTTAACGAACAGGAAATTACTCGTTACCCAAGGGGCAGCAATTTCAGAATCAGCCATCTGTGTGTAGTCAGGCACTGAGTTGTTGATGCAAAGGTTAAAATTCCCATCAAATTAAGGGAAACAAAAGCAAAAAGAGGCGGCATTGTGTGCAATTCTAATAGTTCCCACTTGACATATTTAACCAAGGTATGGACTCTGAGAAATGGGGCATAAAGGCAAGGAATCTGATAATTGCTATTTGTTGGTAAAAATAAACCCCACAAGAAGGAGGCAGGAATGTTAGAACAGGAACTTACTCAGCTGGCAAGCTCAACAGGTGCAGCTACAGGGAGCCACGATGCACAGAACCCTGAAGACCTGAGTTCAAAACCAGCCTCCTGTATCTACTAACTGTGTGAGTCTTGACCTTGATCTCCCTCAGCTTCCCTGTTGGGAGGATAAAATGATATAGTAGTTGTAAGTCTTCTATAAATGTTAGTTGTTGCTACTGCAGTCATTTTTTTTTGGCATTTCCAAGGCCATGTGTCTCTAAAAAGGAATAACAGGTGAGCAGTTAGAGTGGTGCCCTGATGTCCACAAGACATTAAAATCCTCCATATAGTGCTTCTAATACAGCAGGCAGAATTTTGACAAATATTTTTATTTTTATTCATTTTTGCTGAAGCAATTGGGGTCAAGTGACTTGCCCAGAGTCACACAGCTAGGAAGTGCTAAGTGTCTGAGGCCATATTTGAACTCAGATCCTCCTGACTTCAAGGCTGGTGCTCTATCCACTGATCCTTTGACAAATTTTTTTAGAAGTAAATAGACAAGAAAGAAAGGAAAATCTATTAAGCTCCCATTATCTCCCAGACATTGAGCTAAACACTTTAAAAATATTATATGATTTGATCCTCACAATGATCCTGGCAGGTTTACAGTTGAGAAAACTGAGGTTTCCAGATATAAAGTGATTTGCCCAATGTCACACAGCTGGTGAATGAAGCCAGATTTGAATTCTATCTTTGGGACTCCAAGGCCATCACTCTTTCCACAGTACCATCCTGAAGATACGGATAAAAGAGAGGGATCTATGGCAATCTTCTCTGGATAAGAGTGTTATCCCATAAAATATCTCACAACTCCATCCAGGGAGATATGGAGATTCTTACAAGATAACAGCTCATTATTTACAACTCAAAATATTTCTTCTTCTAAGTACTCTTTTCTGCCTCCAGATGATTTACCCGCTTTTGAAGGTGTTTTTTTTTTCCCTTTTCCATAAATTTTTGAGGTCTCTTTAGCTTTCAAGTGTCCATCCTTTGTTTGCAAGAATTTATCAGATTTGCTGGGAAACTGATTCTGGGATTGATTCCCATGTTTGAAAATTTTAAAAATATGTCATCTTCCAACGTCTCCAGTCATTTCTGTTTTTTTTATTGTTGTTGCAACATCTTGCTCAACCTCAATGGATTTTCATTATACATCTCTTTCTTCTTTTTTTTGCGGTTTCAAGGGTTCCCCCCCTTTGCTATTGAAGTTTTGAAGTTGGATGATGAAGTGATGAGATGGATTTTGAGTTACTCCTTGTTGAGGTTTGGTAAATTCTTTCTCTGTGCAGTGTTATTTATTTCTGACAGTTCTGGGAAGTTTTCTTGTATAATTTCCTCAAGTGCAGGGATCAGATTCTTCTTCACTATTTTCTGGGACACTTATAATTCTAAGGTTGCCTTGTCATCATTTGTCATTCAAATAACACGTTGGAATAAACATGGTTTTCCAGCCCTTTTTTAAGTTCAATTATTTTCTGAACTTTTTTTTTCCATTTCTCCTTTTCTGCCTGCCAGTCACGCGATGATTATATTATTTCTGCTTTTATTGTCAATCTTTCTCTCCACTAACCACTCTAAGGCCAGCATCCCCTCTGCTTTCAGCTATGGTTGCACCTGCTGATGAGATGTCCTATCTCTAAGCCTCTGCTTGCCTAGCCATCCTCACCAAAGCTACAGAGAAATCTCCCTATAACTTGACTCACCTGTCGGTCCCCTGTGTGAGAACCCATCTAAAATAGAATAAAAGCTTTTCAGTTTGACACTGGCACTGCCCCCTTCTCCATGCCTCCATCTTGCCACCTGGACTCTGATCAGGTGGGCTTAACCCTTTCTGCTCTGGAAAATGACCCTGCCTGTCCTCCATCATTTTGATAAATGAGTTCCTCCTGTGGCTCCTTAGGTCTGAGGGAATAGCTCAGATGGATTTCATTTAACGCCTTGCTATGGTGTCCCCTCTCCTCAGCTCTAAATCCTTTTTTAAATATACTTTTTTAGGAAAGCTTTTTAATTTTCAAAAGATATGCACAGATAATTTTTCAACATTAACCCTTGCAAAACTCTATGTTCCAATCCCCTCTCCTCTCCTCTAGATAATAAGTAATCCACTACATGTTAACCATGAAAAAAATATGGCAAATCCCATATATGTATACATATTTATACAGTTAACTTGCTGCACAAGAAAAACAAATCAAAAAGGAAAAAATA
This sequence comes from Myrmecobius fasciatus, assembly GCA_023553655.1. Classification (NCBI taxonomy): domain Eukaryota; kingdom Metazoa; phylum Chordata; class Mammalia; order Dasyuromorphia; family Myrmecobiidae; genus Myrmecobius; species Myrmecobius fasciatus. The sequence continues at coordinate 24,708 of JAJPUD010002378.1, forward strand.
AATGAAAAAGAAAATAAATTGCAAGTAAACAACAAAAAGAGTAATCTTGTGGTCCACACTCATTCCCCCAGCCCTCTCGCAGCTGTAGATGGCTCTCTTCATCACTGAACAATTGGAATCATCTCATTATTGATGAGAGCCATGTCCATCAGAATTGATCATCGAATGGTCTTGTTGTTGCCGTGTATAATGATCTCCTGGCTCTGTTCACTTCTCTCAGCATCAGTTCATGGGAGTCTCTCCAGCTTCTCTGACATCATCCTTCAGCTCTAATTCTCGAAGCATAATCAGACTAGCCCTTCCACGAATGCTGGAAGCATTGCTGTTGTCAAGGCCCCACCGTGGGACGCTGCTCTCTATCCCTTCCTCTTTACTAAGCCAAGCTCCCTGGTCACTACTTCCCTCTGCTCCATCATCTCTCTGCATTTGGAGTCTAGTTACACATATATGTTCCTGGGTGCAGGGAAAGCCTGATTTTTCTGTTGTATAGACACCCAGCATAGACCTTGGCCCACAGGAAGCATTATTCCACTCACTGACTGTTTTAAAGTCCTTCTCAGCTTGGCTCCAGTATACAACGGTCTTCTTGTCCCTTGTTCCCCTTCTTCTAGTCCATCCAAACCAGTGAGCAGCCTGGACATCCCCGGGCTCTGCCATTCCAAACTTTGCCTTCCAGCCCCTTAACAAGTGGTCCGTTCCTTCTGCAATGTCCTGTCTCCTCACATAGGGTCTTCTGAGCTGTTCCAATGGCCTTCAAGACTCCGTTCACACGCCGGCTCCTTTGGGAAGCTTCTTCATGGCCCTGGTCAGTGACTCTCTCCCACACCATGGCCATATTTCTTGGGGCGTTGGATTGTATCTCATAGCTGGAAGCTCCTTTTGGACATGGAATGGCTCCAGTGTTGCCTTTCTGGCTTGAGCCCCTAAAACAGTGCCTTGTACAGAGTGGGTAAATAAGCAATGTGTGTGGGAGAGTATTAGAGTGGCTCCATTGCCATGTTACAGCCCCCATGCTTAATTTCCTGATTATAACTTCCATAAAAAGTTCCTCCCTTGTTATTCCTTCCTTTAATTGTATGTGCCAGTAATCTCTTTAATCCTGGTTTTATTTACAGTGTTGATTATTCTGATATTTCTTCAGACATTTTCATCCTAACTTGTCTTGTTCCATAGAAAGATGAGAAATAGGAAAAATTGCAGCAAAGCTCTCCATTGTTTTTGTAGGTACTTCTTCTGTTTACTGTCAGAATTTCTAGCAATATTTTTTCTTTTAAATTACTTTTATTACTGCTGTAAAGAAGATCATATGGAAGACAATATGTCTAGAGTCATTATTTAAAGGGATTTGGAGAGGCTGGGGAAGAGGTTGGGTGAGTTCCTGCCTTTGCTCCGCCATCTTGGCTCCGCCATCCTGAATGACAATATGTCGAGATGGAAAATTACAGAGACTAAAGAAGGGAGCTGAGAGAAGAGTGAATGTGGCTGGTCCTGAGGCTTCCCCGTGTGAAGGTTCTCAGGGAAGGAGGCTCAGGCATCCTCCAGGATCATGGAAGCATTCCATTTATGTCAGGCAAAAGCTCCCAGGCCAATGAAGCTAGAGATAGTCTGTGTGGGGGATCCAGGTAATTCTGGGAAAGGCTTGCTGAACATCCCAGACAAAGAGATTCTCTGGGGCCATGGGGGACTAAGAAGTCTCCAACGGGTGCAAGGATTCCTCTGGAAACAGTCCTGAGAGATGGCTAGTCACGGCGGGGAGCTCCCCAAGCGCCCTGGCCCATCACAGCAAGTTATTAGAAGGCTTTCCCTTACTTTGATGGACATCTGTCTCCACTAAACTTAAGAAGATTTGGTTCCAGAAAGGAACTGGGAGATCACCTCTCGAACAAAGGCCAGGGGATTGCAGAATGTCATCTGTGTTATCCTTCTCACCCATAACATTTGTGAGATGTGGAAGGAACCAGAATCACTGATTAAAGACTTCTCTGTGCAAAGCACCGGGCTGACCCTGAGAGTGCAAAGGGAGTCCCTGCTCCCAAGGCTGGACATCATCCGGGGACTGACACCGTTGTGGCTCACAGGGAAGGGTCCCGGGTCCCTCAGGGCACAGCAGTGGAACAGATGGCAAGGTTTCTCCTTTATTTTGTTTCTTACATGGACCCATTTGTCAACACCAAGGACTTGGGTGGTGAGAACTTACTAATGTAGCATAGAACAGAGAAAGCAACTGCCCTTGGGAGCCAGCTGTGTGGGCCATAATAATAATAATAATAATAATAATAATAATAAATATAGTCTGTGCTTATATAGCATTTTAAAATCTAGACCAAAATAATAATCACAAGCATTTATTAAGTACCTTCCATATGCCAGGAACTATACTAAGTGCTTTGCCGATATTATCTCATTTGATCTTCCCAACAACCCTGAGAGGAAGGCACTACCCCCATTTTACTATTGAAAAATAGAGTTTAACTAACTTGAGAAATATCAGAGAGAGTAAATATCTGGATTTGAACTCAGGTCTCAGATTTGATTCCCAGTCCAGTGCTCTATCCACTGGACCACTCACTTGCCTAGAGCCTTTTACCTGGATTATCTTATCAATGCCTCATTAGAACCTTTGGGGTAGATAATTAGGGATTATTAGAACCATATTACAGGTATTCCGGAGGAGGAATTCAGACTTGACTCCAGGTCCAGGACTCCATCTCCTGTGCTAATCCTCTACCTCTCTGTTCTCCAGTTCCCAGGATCTCTAGTCCTTCATAACCTCCCCAAGTCTAGTTATAGAATCTGCAAAATGAGGGGATGGATGTCACCAAGTAGTGCAGAAACTGTTTGCAAGTCTTTCAATAAACATTTATTAAGCACAAGATGGATCAGTTTGAGGAGTGCTGAGTCTGGCACCAGGAAGACCAGAGCTCAAATATGGCCTCAGATACGTGTTCAGTCTTGATTCTGGGCAAATCTCAAGTTCTAATTGCCTCCGTTTGGGGTTAATGCTGGTACCTTCCTCTCAGGGTTGTTGTGAGGATCGAATGAGCTGATATAGCTCATGATGTCCCACACCTACTACCTGCTATAGGAATGTTGATTATTGTTAATATTACTTCTATTGCTGCTGCTGCTGCTGCTACAACTACTACTACTATTACTATTGTTACTACTACTACTACTATTACTCCATTACCCCTATTCTTCCTCCTCCTCCTCCTCCTCCTCCTACTACTACTACTATTACTATTACTACTACTACTACTACTACTACTAGTATTACTACTACTACTACTATTACTACTACTACTATTGCTGCTATTACTCCTCCTCCTCCTCCTCCTCCTTCTCCTCCTCCTCCCTCTACTACTACTACTACCAATACTACTATTACTATTACTACTACTACTACTCTTACTCCTCCTCCTCCTCCTCCTATTACTACTACTATACTACTACTACTAGTATTACTACTAGTAGTAGTATTACTACTACACTACTACTACTACTACTACTATTGCTGCTATTACTCTTCTTCCTCCTCCTCCTCCCTCTATTACTACTAATACCAATACTACTATTACTATTACTACTACTACTCTTACTCCTACTCCTACTACTGATATTACTACTATGTGCTAGGCTCTGTGCTGATTGCTGGGGTTATAAAGAAAGGTAAAACATAGTCCCCATCCTCAAAGAGCTTGCAGTCTAATGGGGGAAGGCAATATGCAAAGGAAGCCAGAAAATGGTAGAGCATGGAGGCAGGAAGAGAGAATGTACCTGGCGCCGGGGCAAGATGGAGAAACCCAGCAGAGTGCAGAAGGATGGGAAACAAGGAGATGACTGGCCTGGGTTCCCTTCTGAAATGGAAGTTTAGGCAGGAGAAGCCTCTGCTTTCCAGTAAGGGATGGGAACAAAGGACTCCAGGGGCAGAGAGTACTGACGAGATCTTTGTGCCAAGGCTGAAGGGATCTCCCAGGATGCAGAAGTTCCTGGGACATAATGAAAAGTCCAGAGAAGTTCGAAAATAATATAATATATATATATATATATATATATATATATAGTCAATTATCACATATATATAATCAATAAGAGATATATAATCAATTATCGCATATATGTTAAGGGCTCCTGTACCAAGAGCTGGAGATGCAAATACAAAGAAAGGTGATCCCTTCTCTCAGTGAACTTACCTTCTCATGAGGGAAGCACCAAGCACCTATAAAATTAGCAAGAGCATGAAAATAAAATAAATACAGACGTAAAAGGCAGTTAATGGCAAGGTAGTTTGAGAGAGATAAAGTGGAAAGAGTGTTGGACCTGGAGTCAGGGAGGCTCATCATCTTTGTGAATTCAAATTTGGCTTCAGACACTTACTAGCTGTGTGACTCTGAGCAAGTCATTTAACCTTGTTTGCCTCAGTTTCCTCATCTGTAAAAAGAGCTGGAGAAGGGAATGGCAAATCAGTCCAGTATCTTTTCCCAGAAAAGCCCAAACGGGGTCATGAAGTGGCAGACAATTGAAAGGCTGAACAATAATTTAAAAAAAATTTCCTTGAGGATATAAGGGATTCCTTTGAGTATCACCTGAGCTCAGCCCCATGTCTGGCACAAAATAAACGCTTGATATTTTCTTTTTCATTCCTTAAATCATTTTAGAATATATAATCTCTTAGGATTAAACATGTATACAGAATTGAGTCCTCCTTCTCCCTCCCTTTTTTTTAAATAGACATATATCCTAAGAAGGTCAAAATCAGAGAGAAGGGTGCCATATTGGTACATTGTTTACCATTGGACTCTCGATGGTAGTAAAGAAATGAAAGTTAAAATCTGTGAAAATCATTTTTCTTCTCTCAGTTCTCTTTCCGACTTCCTGATCTTCAGAAGGAGACTTCTACTGCTCAATCCTCTTGGAGCCTCCCTCAGTACATCCAACCACCCATAGGTTTTCTCACCCTGAAAAGTCTCTCCATCGGCCCCATCCCCTTTTTCCATTCCTAAGTTCCTTCTGGAGTCTCCATTTTGTGGCAGAGCCCAAGCCAACCAGCATTCACTTTCCTTTTGCTCTGCTCTGGACTCTCCAGACTTCCAAAGCATGTCTCTGGCACTGCCTCATCCCCTCCCCTCCCACTGCCCCGTCCTGTGCCCGTTCTTCAGCTCCCTCTGGGATGTCACCCTTACTAGAACATAAACTCTTTGAGGAAAATGACTCCTTTTCCCACTTGTAAGTGTATCTTCGGGGCTTTCCATAGGGGCTAGTTAGTACCTAGTAGGTAATTTAGAAATCACCTAGTGGGTGAGCAGGTCATGGGGCTACAAAAATAATTTCTATCCTCCCAAAGCTTCCATTCTATTGGGAGGAAAGATTTAAAATTTAAGTAAATTCAAAATATAATAATTTTAATTATTATTAATTAATTATACTATATTAAATTATATAATTTATTAAATTAAATTATATTTTATTATAGTATATTTGATTATATTATTTTATAAATTATTAAATTATATTATATTAAATTATATAATATATTATATTAAAATATAATTAATTTATTTTCTATTATATATTAATAATATATAATAAAATAATTAATAATAATAATAATAAAATAATAATGAGAGCACTTTGCCAGCTAAAGTTTGCCACATACTTTTCATATATTATCTTCTATTATCCTTATGGCAACCTTGTGAAGTTTCCTGTATTTACAGATGAGGTAACTGAGACCAAAAAGTGACATGCCCAATGGCACACAGATCTCAAGATCTGAACTCTTGTCTCTCCCGGATAATTTATAAATTACAGCGTCTAATATTCTATCTAGTACCACCTGGCTCCCTCTGCCTTAGATATAAATGAAATACAGTTTGGAAGGGGTGGGAAGATCTGCAGCTGGCCGGATCCAGGATAGACTTGTAACAGCAAAAGTAAATTTATGTATTTATTTATTTTCTTTATTAAAGCTTTTTCTTTGCAAAACATATGTATGGCTAATTCTTCAAGCAAAAGTAAATGTAATAACGAGACAAAGTGTCTGTGGTGGTTGTGGTGGTTGTTTTTGGGATCTCCCAGATGTGCTCGCTTGTTTAGAAATCCCTTTGCCTCCATGTTCTTGCTATCGGTTCTAATGATTAATATTCCTCATTAAGCCAAGAACAGGGCTCTGGGCCACCTCCTTTCCCAAGGAGCCCTGTCTCCAATCAGTGAAATGTGGGTGGATTAGGGACACCCAGTGATCTCTATTACAGAAAAAGGGCATTTTTCTGTGGGGGGAAGTGGACACGGGCCAACCCCTCCTGGACCTTCGAGCGGGTTGGCGCTCGGAAGAGCAGAAGGGTGCAGACCGCCACGCAGAGAGCCGGATGCCCACCCGGGTGCCTCTGGGGGTCCCTTCCACTGCCTCTAATTCGTCCGACACAGCTTGAGTCAAGCACACAGGCCCATGCTCCCTCGCTAGTGGCCGGTGACTCCCATGGCCATTTAAACTTTGCCACTTGGGACTCATGCCGAGCAAAGGCCCGCTGGCAGGGGGGATTTTCTGGGCATTTTCCTCACAGCCCCTTTGCTTTTTAAGAGCCAAGATTAGTAAACTGGCACTATTGTGTGTGTGTGAGTGTGTGTACACAAGTGAGAAGTTGAGTATGTGTAAGAGAATGGGTGTGAGTGTGTGTGTGTGCAAGTGTGAGTGTGCATGAGAATGTGTGTGTGTGTGCAAGTGTGTGTAAGTGTAAGTATGTCTATGTGAATGTGTGCAAGTATGAGTGTGCATGAGAGTGTGAGCATGTGTGTGTGTGTGTCCAGACACAAATGATTCAGCTGCAAAGTGGGGGGGGCTTGCTTTCTTTGGGAACCAGGGCTCTGCTGGGTCTGTTGGACTCGGTCTGAGTGGGACCCCTCAAGCGGGGCTCACTGGCCCAGTCCCGCCTAGGTCCCGGGATGGGGGAAGTCCGCCTGTTCCAGATGTGAGCTCCAGTGAGAGAACGATGATGTTTTCTGGGCCCGACTTTCTTTGTTCACCAGGTTACATTTAGACCTGGAGGTCCCCCCCCCCAGGCTCATCTCATAGATGAGGAGACAGGTCGGGAAGGTCCAGGAGGACCCGAGCCATGCCGGGCCAGGGCCGTGTTGGCGCCCAGGCTTGGCGGTTGGCACCCAGGCTGGGCAGTGCCCGCTCTCACCGCCTCCCACTTGTGACAGTGGCGAGCCCTTTGCCTCGGACTAGTCGTTCCTCACTGTGGAGGAACTTGTGAAAGCCGGGGCTTGGAGAAGTCACCCTGGAGAAGTGTGATTAGGTCACCCACAGATCTGCCTCGGTTGTCTTCAAAGTTGGGGGCGAGTTCTGCTTTCTGCCTCTTACCCTCAAGAACTTGCAAAGGCCGAAAGGGAAACTGAGAAACTGATGGGGAATCTCTCCACTTACTTTGCACAAAAGAAAAATAAGTTTGTGAATATCTGCACCATAGCCAATGAAAAAGCCCAGATCTGTGGGCAGGGAAAGTCGAATGATGGAATCGAGTCTTGTTCAGAAATGGGCACGGCAGCCCACAGAATAACGTCTTGCTTAAGTTTCATTTGGCAACAAGCGACTCCGTCCCCTGACATATTCCCCAGGCTCCTTCTCGGAACATCAGTAAAATCCTGGTGATTCTTGGGGGGGGGGAAGTCTCCTTTCCAGCCTCCTCACTTTTGTCCTTCCAGGACCATTGCATGGGTTCCCCAGAGCTGGAGCTCCTTTCATGCTCTGTAGGTCACCAAGACAAAGAAATCCATTTCCCGTTTCTGTTATGGAACCCCACCCCAAAACCCCCTCAGCCCTTTCCATTGCCTGGAATGTTCTGTCTCCTCATTTCTACCTTTTAACAATTTTAAATCTTATTTTATTTTATTTATTTGTTTGTTTTTGCTGAGGTAATTGGGGTTAAGTGACTCACCCAAGATCACACAGCTAAGTGAGTTCAAATTCGAACTCAGGTCCTTCAATCCCTACTCTCCCTCCATGTGGAAGGTGATTTTTTTTTTGCTGGGGTCACTTGTGGCTCCTCCCACCTGCTAATGCCATCCCTTCCAAGACCTCCCGGGGCCCCAGTCCGTCCCACATCTCCCTCATTCGAGGCTCATGGAGCGCTTTCTCTCCTCCTTTGCCTCTCCCACACTTAGCAGGGCGCCTGGCCCGCAGTAAATATTTGATAAACATTTGTTGATTGAATGATTGATCTTGGCGAGATTGGTCCTGGGGGAGCAGGCAGTCAAGGATAGGCTGGAAGCCTCATAGCCTGAGAGAGTTTTCCCTCTCCCTGAGGGTGCCACTGAGACCCCCAGGTCTTTTCCCACGTGGGACTTTGGCAGAAGGTTCTCAGTTGAACATAAAAAGTCGCTTTTTCTTTGCTCCCAGCTTGCCCTGGGGCATTGCAAGGGAGCTTAGGAAGATGCTGCCCCAAGGTGTGCTGGGAAAGGGCCGTCCACTACCTTTGCTGGGGGAAGCTCCTTCCGTTCTTGAACCCTTGCTAACATGGCGGATGAAGCTTGGGATCTCCGGGCCAAAATCTCGTTTCTTCGGTTTAAGATGCTGCCTCCTGCTTAAGCGGCACAAACCTCCCTGGGAGGAGCCCTTGGGGGAGTGGGGGTCACTCCTGAGCTTGATTCTCCAGTGGGAGGCCAGCCGTGGGGTGGTCTTCACGCTGCCTCCAAGAATGCAGAAGGAGCCACAGAACGAGACATGGCAGGGACCGGCTCATTCAGCCCCCCTGGCACGGGGCAGGGGGCTGCCCCGGCAACGGGCCTAGTCACAGGGGCAGGATTCGAACCCACGATTTCATTGGGACTTTGGGAGCCCAAGACTTCTTCCCTCTGGGGGTCCTAGGAAACACCCTTAGGCGCCTTGCTGGCCATTTCTAGAAGGAACCTTGGCGGTCCTTCGCGGTCACTCTGCAGAAGCGAGACCAATTGTTTCAGTTGCCGGGAGCCGGTCCGGCTCCACGCTTTGTTCAATCATTACTTTATTAGAACTTCCAGCCCCAAAGGGCTGGGGGGCGAGGGGCTCTGAGGGGGAGGAGGACTCCCCTGGGCCCCTCTTCTCTCCCCCTTGTCACGGCAAGCCCAGTTGCCAGCAGCCAGGTTCTGCCAAGATCACAGTGTACACAACGGAGCTCTCCAGTTCTTCGCGGGTGCACATACGCCCGTCAGCGCGCCTTGCCAGCTTGGTGCCACACCCCAGATGCCAGCTTTGGCTGCAGAGTCGCTCCCATCCCCGCTCCGCACCCTGGGACATGAGGAGGGCTGTCAATCAGCGGGAGGTTGGGCCCAGCAGGCAGGGAGACCCCGGGAGGGGGAGACCCCGGGGGGAGGAGGAGCAGAGGCGGAGGTCTGAGCCCCCTCCCACACGGAGCCCAAGGGCCATGGGCCCTCCTGCTTCTCCCTGAGGACGATGATGAAGGCCCCCAGAGAGATTTCCCTCAGGATTTCGCCTTGAGCCCGTTCCAGGTGCTCCAAGGCTCAGGAGCGGGGCGCCATCTGATAATTACATCTTTGGGGTTTTGTGATACCTTGCCCAAGTCCTCCATGAGCTGATGAGGACTTGCTCCCTGGCTTTCCTCATCTCCTCGGGAGGTGACCGGAGTTCTCCAGCCTTAGGGAACACTAACTCTGACAGGTTCTTCCAAGGGGGGGCAGATTGTGCCCTTCCGGGTTATATGGGAAGCAGCAGTCAGGGTGAAAGTGGGAGGGGGGACCCAAAGGCCGATCCCCCGACTTCTGGGGAACATAATCCAAATCGTGAAATCTGGGGAGGGACAAAAAAATAACGGCAAGGCCGAATAAATATGGAGCCATTTTTAACCTACCCATTAAATGGCAAAGAGCACAGACCTGGGATTTAGGATCCACAGCCCAAGCCCACCTCTGCCACTAAGCGTCTGTAAGCAATCTGTTTAACCACTGAGCCTCAGTTTCCTTATCTGTTAAAAAAATCAATAAAGGGAAAGGGGACTAAGAGTCCGATCTCCCAGCACAGTTAGGAGACTCCTGTGAGATTATCTCTTATCAATGACCAATTTTGCTGTGAATTTACAACAGGAAGTGAAGTGATAAAAACTGATTTCATTTACAGAACAGGCAAATGAGGTCTGAACGCTGAGGTCCCAGATATCCTTGGGGCTCCCTAGCTGGCCCCAGCAGAGACAGTCCTGGCCCTCAGGATCTTCCCATTGTGTTCTAATACACTCTGAGACTGCAACTGATGGCTGCTCCCATTTTATGAAGGAGGACCATGAGTCGGGGGTCTTAGGGTGGGCTCAGCTCTCTCCAGCCGGCATCCACCAGGCACTCAGGGTTGTGGCGTTCTAGTCCAGAATCCATTGCCCTTGGCAGACTTCTCCAGAAGGGATCCAGCTACTCTGAAAGGCTTTGGGATAGCTTTAAGAATGAGTTGGGACTAAGAATGGGACCCGGGCTGTCACTGGTTTATGGAACTCTGACCTTCAGCAAATAAAATGCTGACCAACCTTTGCCAAATGACAAAGGATGCTGGGTAGGAACTGCCCTGGGCTGCCTTCACCTGGAAGACTCAAGACCAGACTTTTCAGCCTTCGGTCTCTAAGCCTCCCATACCTCCATCCCTGCCCACAAGCGGAAGACGGGAGACACAGAATAAATGCCCTTTAATCCTTTTCCTTCTCAAGGGTGAAAACTACACACTGGTATTCACTGCACTGAATTTTGGATCCATCAACCTATTGCAGGTGCAGTTATCGACTATTAAAAACAATCACAGGCCCCTAGTTCTGGGCTACATTTTTCTTTGTTTTTAAGAGTATGTTTCCAGTGAAAATGAAAGTCAGGAAAGCAGCGAGTTTGTATTTAGATCCGGGTTCCAAATCTCTGTCCTTCAACAAATCATCTGATCTTGGCAGTCTTAATTTCTTCTATCAAGTTAAGATCTAATGTTTATCGGTCTTTCCTAACAGGATTGTTGCCGGGAAAACATTTGTGAAACTTTAGGATTTTCAAACTTCGAAATGTAAAGCTGCTATAGAAACATGGGGACTTGTTTTTAGAGGAAGCACCTATGGAACGTTAGCTAGTCTTGAATTGATCCCAGAAGGTTCCGACATCTTGATGGAATCCATCCATCAAAAAGGAAGCTAGGTGAGAATCAGTCCTTAACCACTTGGGAGGAATTAAGTGCTTTGATCCTTGGATAAAGACACACGTCTGCACACAGCCCAAAGCTTGTAACTTATGAAAGACTCAACCCATCCCTGGGTCTCTGTATGACACAGAAAGTGAGTTTGGCCCCCCACGTTCTAGCAGCTGGACATTCGATCGATGGCCAAATACCAGGATGAAGATTGCCCTGAGGGGACATTACCAGGAGAGGGAAGGGCTTGGTCTCTCTCTCCTTCCCTCCAACTTGCCCCATTGAGAGATGAACTTGGGAAAATCTGGGTTTTCCAAGGCAGTGGGAGCTAATGGAAGAGTCCACACTTGGTAGGTGAGAGATACTGAAGACAACCCCAGTGCAATGAGACTAAGCAGTGTCCAGAGACACTTAAAGCATAGGGGGAGTTTCATGATGACTCCATAGAAGGGAAGTAAAGAGAAAGAACTTCCCATAACCAGCCCATAACTGGACTCTCTAAATGTGAGCCCAATATCCCCTGGGACCTTATATAGGGGAGAGAAGTGTCTGTAACCAGTTTATGGTCATTTTTTTTTGGTGACAATTGTTTATGTCACACTTATCTGTCAAGACCCTTTTTAGAAGGCTATTGTGCCTTTCTGATAATCGTGAAGAAGGACCCCAGCGGGGGCTTTCTGATGAGCAACAGTGCTAGAAATCCAGCTCCCTCAAGCCCTGAGGACTACCAATAAGGCACCCCCAGAGACCTAGGGAGGGAGCTCAGGGCCTGTTTGGGGGAGCAGCCCCAGAGGGAGTGCTCCAGTTGGATTAAGTAATTAGATTTAAGAGGAACACAGCTACCAGCACATGCTTCTTTGCCTGCTACCATCAGATGTTAAATGCTTTGGCTACAAGACCAAGAAGTTTCTTTCTCTCAAAATGCAGCCCCAGGCTGTCCTTCTATTCCAGAAAGTCTGTTATTGCTGTTTTTCAAATTACAAATTCATAAAAGGCCTGATACCCATATGAAAAGATACACAGCTGAAAACTATTGTAATTCAAACAGTCTTCCCAGAAATGCCTTTTATGGCCATACATATTGTCCACATGTGCTGCTATTCTTTGCGTTACATGTTCTGTGAGTATCTGTGCACGAGCGTGTACACGTTTGGGCTCGGCGATGGATGCCGGCTGGCAAACTCCATCCCCTGTTGGTAATCAACACCCAAAGAGAAGATGGTCCATGTCCCATGAGGCATTCGGAGGCTCAGTCCCTGGTCTCGAGAAACTTAGAAATGGGGTCTCTGATCCTGCCAGGACTCCAAGAAACATGGGCCATGGCCTTTCTCAGATGCTAAATAACAGAGCATTATATTTTAATGTGTCACAGGCCATTCAGGCTTATTAGGAAGAATGGGTCTTCTTTGCTCAATTCCAGCAGGAGGTTTCCCCTCCTGATTCTGGGGACAGATCCTCTTTACATGGCAATCTTTCAGAAAGAGGCTGGCGTCATTTAAAACCATGAGACAATAAGCAGCACGTTCTTCTTCTTCCTGGCAACGTTGCCAATGTTTGGTGTCTCCATGGATACTGTCACCACGTGATTGAAACCCAGAGGAAGTCAAGTGACTAAGGAAGCCGGATTTCAATATTAGGCCTGGGTGGTGAACACCTTTGGAACAGCCATCCCCTCATTAGATCAATCAAAAAACCAAAAGACTCGTGGCTATAAAATTGTTTCTAAGAGTACTATGGGAAAGAAAGACTCCCAAGCACTGAGGGATGGCTGACAAATGATGGTATATAAGCTAAAAGGAATAATCTTGTGCTTTAAGAGGTAATGGAAGCAATGGTTTTAGGGCAACCAGGGAACATTTCTAAGGGTGATGCTGAGAAAAGTGAGCAGAACCAGAAAGCGTGTGCAGCGAGAGCGTCACATAGACAAACGAATCAGAAAGCCTGAAAAATCCTGATGAATACAATGGTTCCAAAGGACAAGTGATAAAACACACTGCCCATGACGTGACAGATAGCAGATGGACCAGATATACTGTGTGAGATACACAATTGTGGACATGGGGACGTTTTGCTTGACTATACAGATTTGGTACAAGAATTCTTCATCCCATTGTTGGTGGAGCTGTGAACAGATCTAGCCATTCTGGAGAGCAATTTGGAGCTATGCTCAAAAAGTTATCACACTGTGCATCCCCTTTGACCCAGTAGTGTTTCTACTGGGCCTATATCCCAAAGAGATCTTAGAGGAAGGAAAAGGACACATATGTGCACGAATGTTTGTGGCAGTCCTTTTTGTAGTGGCTAGAAACTGGAAACTGAAGGGATGCCCATCAATTAGAGAGTGGCTGAATAAATTATGGGATATGAATGTTATGGAATATTATTGTTCTGTGAGAAACGACCAGCAGGACGATTTCAGAGAGGCCTGGAGAGACTTGCAGGAACTGATGCTGAGGGAAGTGAGCAGAACCAGGAGATCATCATACACAGCAACAACAATACTATATGAGGATCAATTCTGATGGACATGGCTCTCTTCAACAATGAGATGTTTTAAACCACCTTCAATTGTTCACTGAAGAAAGCCATATACACCCAGAGAGAGGGATGTGAAATGTGGAACACAATATATCATTTTCATGCTCTCTATTGATGTTTGCTTGCATTGTGTTTCCTTTCTCTGATTTTTCTTTCTTGTAGATACGATTTTTCTTGCACAACAATGATAAGTGTGGAAATATCCATACATATATTCGACTTGTCAAGTATTTTAACATAATTAACATGTAGTGGATTTCCTGCCATCTAGGGGAGGGGTGGGGACTAGGGGAGAAAATTTGTAACAGAAAGCTTTGTAAGGGTTAATGTTGAAGAATTACCCATACATATGTTTTGCAAATTAAAAAAAAAAAGAATTCCTAGCATCCAGGGAAGGGGGGAGGCGGAGGTAGAACATATAAAAAGACACCTTAATGGAAAAGGATTAAATTAATAAAAACAAAAATCAGACTTAGGTTAGTAATGTGTTGGGTTTTATAAAAACCCAGTCAACTTATTTCGGGCACCACTTCCCCCTTTTACAGGGCACTCATATAGACACATTGGACCGCCGGCACAAGCAGATTATTTCATTTTTGCCTTTGTATATCCATAGGCTAATGTAAAAATTAATAAATTCCTTTCTAAACCCATGTTGAATGGATGAAAAGCTGTAAGTTCTATAGCTGTGTGCTCCCAAAAGAGATGGCACAATCTTCCTGAACCAATGCTCATTCACAGTCTATATACGTAAGATCCACCCAACTTCAATGCTACCGATGCTCTGATTTTTCAGCCGTCAGAAGATCAAAGGGAGCAAATCAGGCTGAGGAATTCTATTTTGGAAGAAGCCACAATCCAATAATTTGTCAGTGAGGGAAGAGAAAAAGTTTATGAGCATCAGATAGGAAAACTAAAAGCAAACAAACAAATATACAAAGCATGGTGGTCTAGCACCCTTGTGGATGTGGGCAAGTCACCCTCAATGATGCAAAGTGCTTCTGGGTTCTTCATAGTTCATCCACAGGATGCTAAGGCCTATCAGGTCCTACCAAGCCAGGAAGATTGTGACTCTCAGCTCCAAGATACTAAAAGTCCTGCTGTTTAGGGAACAGGCTAGGTAAGTTGGGAGAGACTCATCACCAACTTGACTCTATAGTGCTGATTTGTATTTTGAACCTGTAATCACGGCCATTCAGAAAGACTTTCCACTAAGGCATGGAAAGACTACAAACTCTTTCTGGCAGAGGGAGGTTCACGTGCATGCAAGCATAGCTCCTCAAATATGAAAGTTATCCTCTATAGGAAAGATGGGAATAAGCAATCGAGGCCTACAAGATTTTTTAATCCAAAATATCTGTTATTTTCTAATATATTCCTCTTACTTCTCCTTCCCAGTCAACCATTTCTTGCAAGAAAGAATGGAGAGACAGAGACAGAGATACAGAGAAAGGCAGAGAGAAGGGAAAAGAAGGGAAGGGAAAAGGAAAGGGAAGAGAAAGGAAGAAAAGAAAAGGGAAGGAAAAGGAAGAGAAGGGAAGAAAAGAAAAGGGAAGGAAAGGAAAGAGAAGGGAAGAAAAGAAAAGGGAAGGAAAGGAAAGAGAAGGGAAGAAAAGAAAAGGGAAGGAAAAGGAAGAGAAGGGAAGAAAAGTAAAGGGAAGAGAAGGGAAGAAAAGAAAAGGGAAGGAAAGGAAAGAGAAGGGAAGAAAAGAAAAGGGAAGGAAAAGGAAGAGAAGGGA
The DNA here is from genome assembly GCA_023553655.1 of Myrmecobius fasciatus. NCBI lineage: Eukaryota > Metazoa > Chordata > Mammalia > Dasyuromorphia > Myrmecobiidae > Myrmecobius > Myrmecobius fasciatus. The sequence continues at coordinate 40,125 of JAJPUD010002378.1, forward strand.
AGAACAGTAAAGGGAAGAGAAGGGAAGAAAAGAAAAGGGAAGGAAAGGGAAGAGAAGGGAAGAAAAGAAAAGGGAAGGAAAGGGAAGGGAAGGAAACAGAGAATGGGAGGGAAGAGAAGGGAAATGAAAAGGGAAGGAAAGAGAGAAAAGAGGGGAAAGGAAGGGAGAAGGGAAGAGAATAAGAGAAGAGAAAGGAAGAAAAGATAAGGAAGGGAAGAGGAGACAAGAGAAGAGAGACTGAGAAAATAAAGGAAAAAGAGAGAATAATACAACACAACTAACCTAAACACTGATGATATATGACATTATATTCAAAATTCGATAGGCATGATCCCTTGTCTCCACAAAGAAGGGAGAGTGCTCCATTTTTCCTCTCTCTTTTGGGGGCCAATTTTGATCCTTGTGATTATGTGGAATTTAATTTTGTTCATTGCTGTTGTAATTCTTTGCCATTTTGGTTTTTGTAATCATGGCATATGTTCTTTTTCCGGGTCTTCTTATTTTGCTCTGCATCAATCCATACGAGTTCACCCTTCTCTATCCTTTCTCAGAACACAGCAATACTCCATTACATTCATGTACTTGGAGTCGAATCCTTAAATGTTTTTAAACGTCACGGAGCACCGGTGGGTACACTTTGATCTTCTAAAAGCTTTCTTATATGGGTTTGCTTCTTCCTCAAATTTCTTCCATCTTATCCAGGAGACTTCTGAGAGTCCCTCTCCTGGGCATTGTCCTTAGACTCCAGAGCGAAACATTTGGGTTCAATAACCAGTCTGGTCTAACAAGTGGGAAAAATACAAGAAAGCCGCTGACACAACCTTAGTGCTGGAGAAGCAAGCCCTGGAGAAACTCCCTTCCCTCCCTTTGTGCTCTTTCTTCTGCCGATAGATCTTTGGCCAGCATCTGTCTCTAGCCTTCCCTCTGTTCGTGAGGCTGGAAAGAGTTAAAATGACATTGATGAAGCACAGCAGCAGGAGAAATCATGGGAACAGCACAGAAGCCAAGGACTGTCCTAAGCAGAATGTACCCCAAAGAAGCCTGGGAAATAAGTGATGACAAGGAGGGTCATTAGCCAATTGAATCCAGATTTGTGAAGACGATGCCTCTGGTGGATAAAGAGGTACTTTCAGAACATGGTATTGTATGGCCAAGAAATCGCTTTCCAACTTTCCTTTTAAAGTCTTTACTAAACATGCCGGGCAGATCTGCTCATCCCGTGTGGATGAGATAGAGACAATGAGGTAGGAGACGAATCTTGCCCTCAAGTGCAGAAGGTCTCAGTGATATTTTGTGACATTAGTCAACTCCTTCTCTGACCTTTCTCTAGGCTATTCCATAAATCTCCCAAGATGCTCTGTAGGTCACTGGAGTCTCTACAGCTGATGGATGGGCATTGATAACCCATATACATAAAATACAATATAATATTATATTTGTGTGGTCCCATAAAAGTTATAAAAGATCTGGCCAAGCTATTGACTGACATTGCTTTTGATGATGACAAAAAAAAAGGAGGAGGAAGAAGAGAAGGAAAAGGAGAAGGAGAAGGAGAAAAAGAAGAACAAGAACAAAAAGTAAAAGAACAAAAAAAGAAGCACAAGAACAAGACCTGCATTAAGTACTGACTTGGTACATAACATATGTGTGTGATGCATGTGTATATGTATAAGAGCACTACTAAAAGCTACTATTTCTATAGCACTTTCCATATATCATCTCATTTGATCTTCAAGCCAATCTTGTGGAGTAGGTGATGTGATTCATTCAGAATCGATTCTTGCTAAGCACTGACATTTGCTTCCTGGCATTTTAGCTGCGACTTTCTATAATTAGCCCATTTCATCCTTACAATAACCTTTGGGAGTAAGGTGCCATTTTTATTTAGAACACAGTTTGTAGAGGGGAATTCTGTTCAGGAACAATTTGTAATAAATGACCTGTAGGGATCCTCCATTCCCGAGAGTCTGGACTGCATAGCCATAGCTCCTTTTTTCAATATATTGCTGCATAGAACTGCTTCACTTCTGAAGAAAACAAAGGTAACGCCAGGTAGATCGAGGCTATGGCATCCCCCCTCTCATTGCAACGATGCAGGCTACAGTAGACATGTTCAAATCGGGGTGTGTGGAATCATAACTAGGACAAGGGATCTGGGGCTTTGTCTCCATGAACCAAAATTGAGAAGGGGCTGACAACACTTCTAGCCATTCAGCAGCATAGAAACAATTGAGTTCAGTGCCCACTTGACAAGGTTAATTATAATCAGACATTTTCATATATTAGGAACATGATTTTACCCAGTCCTCTCATCCCATTAAAAGATTATAGATTCAAAGGTGGAAGAGACTTCAAAGATCTGTTCCATCAGTCCCAGTGTAGAATGCTCCTTCTCCCTCCTCTGTCCTCTCATTCACAGCCCTTGATATGTCCCTATTACCTGTGGAGCCAAATATAAGCTCTTCCACTTGCCATTTAAAGCTCTTGACCACCTGGCCCCTTCCATCATCTCTAGAATGATTACACCTTAACCCCATGTTTCCTATGGTCTCATTATTCTTTCTTGAACACTCCCATCTCTGGGTCTTTGCACTGCCCTGGAACCTTGGAGTCCTCACCTCTGGCACAGGAAATCCTTGGCTTCCTCCAATACTGGGCTTAAGCATTGCCTCCAAGGAGGCCTGAGTCCCCAAGAAAAGGCCTTCCCCTTCCCCCACCAAAGTTACCTTATATCTGGTTAATATTCTCTCCCACTGGATGGAGAAAAAATGGTACTTCCTCCATGAGATGGTAGCCTCCTTCAGGGCAGGGACTGGCCACTTTTGTCTTTTTTAACTGGCAGACATGGTATTTAACATGCTCCTACCCTCCAACTTGCTGCCAGGATTCCCCTCTGCTTCTACAGAGTTTGCATCCTTTGTTTACCCTTCATAGCACTCAGTTCACTCTTTACAAGAATAATTTGCCCCTTCCCTAGAAGGGAGACGGCTCTGTCCTGTGTCTAAAGGCCCCCACTGGCTCCCCTAGAAGAACACAGGATGAGCGTTCTCAGTTCTCTGCCAAATTCTCGCCCTCCTTCCTGGAAGCAATTCAGGTCAATTTAACTCAAACAATTATTAAAAAAAAATGGTGAGGTCCTTTACTGCCCCAGGACAGGACTGACCTCCAGGAGTTTCCACAAGAGCTTGCCTGGGCTGGTTTAGAAGCCTCCCAAGACTTACTGTCCCAGGAACGGGCTTCTCCGCTGCTCTCCAAGAGAAGTCCCAAGTGCTGGAGACTCCTGGGCAAGATGACTTCTCCGATTGCAAGGTGAATTCAGGTATCTAGGAGCAGGTGGGAGCTATTTGCTTGTTAATTTGTTTTTGTTGGGAGCTGACGTGTTGGGAGGTTGATGGCATCTCACATCAACAGATATTTATTAAGGCCCTACTATGTGCCAGGCATTGCACTAAATACGGTCGATACAAAGAAAGGAAAAAAAAAATTAAAAATAAAACACTCCCTGCCCTTAAGGAGTTTATAGTATAGTGAGGAGGACAACATGTAAACAACTGTATAGACAAGACAGAAACAGTATAAATTGGCAGCAATCACAGAGGAAAGCCCTAGGATTAGGAAAGACCAAGAAAGGCTTCAGGTAATTACTAGACTAAATCAAAGTATTAAAAACGAAGCCTTTCCATTTATTTTTTGTTTTTATAACTTTAAATTTAAAGAATTCTGAATTGTTGAATTTTTCAAGAAATTTTTACGGCTAAAATCAGTAATTACAGGATTGGGAACCTTCTACTTTTTGAGATGATCAGAGTGGGGCCCTGGGAGGAAAAGGGATTTCCCAAGGTCATCCAGATGACCACAGGTCTGGAATCCAAGGTCAAGGCCTTGACCTTCACGTGGAAAGTTCATCCAGTGCCCTCCGTGGCCTCTCATGGCTAAGTCACATGTGCTGACCGCCTCATTTCTATGGGTTCCCAAGTATTCCAACTGGCTTTTTAACATATTCTCCAGAGCCAGCACAGGAAGGGCTTTGGTGACCTAGACAAAGACATCAAGGTTTAGCATCTGGTCACATCTGCTTCTGTGACCCTGCTTGTCATTTCTGAAAAATAAATCCAGCTAAGCCATTATCCTTAGAGCCTTGAGCCAATTCAGACCGCAGGGGCCCAGAGGGCCAGGAAGAGCTTTCAGGAAGTCCTCAGTTTCTTTATCTGGAAAAAAAAAAAAAAAGGTGTTTCATTTGGTAGCTTCCTAAGTCCGGCAGATCAGTGATTATGGCCTGGTAATTGGTCATTGTCTGAAATAGGCCTGGGAGCCAGGTCCTTCCGGGGCGAGGCGGGCCCTGGTACCGCTCAGACCCCTTTAGCCCGTTGGTCCTGGGGACCATTAAGTCACGCAGTGAACAACATTGGATGCTTTTCAGGCATACGGGTGAGCAAAGAAGAAATTCAATCTGGCGCAATGAAGTGTATTGGAACGCAGGTCTTGGCTCTTAAATGCAGCCCTGGGCCAACAGGGAGGCAGAGAAATTGTGCCCAGATGGTGTCATTGGAGGAGTCCCAAGAACATGATGATTAAAACTGTGAGTGGCAAAGCTCTACAACTTTTCCTCTGAAAAAGATTTGAGAGTCTTAGTGGACTGCAAGCTCAATAAAAACCACGAGTGTGGGACAGATGCCAAGGAAGTTTATGGAGTCTTAGGCAGCCTCGAGTGGCCTGGCCTCCAGGGACAAGGAGGCACCTGTCTCTCGCCTGGTCAGACCACACGGAGTTCAGTTCTGGGACCACATTATGGGAAGGACTTTGAGAAACTGAAGGGCATACAACCAAGAGGGAGGAGGGCATCAAGGTCATGCCAGATACTGAGCTTTGCGGTCATGAACAAGCTACCTGAGCCCTTCCTTCCTGGGCCCAGCTTCTCCATCCATCAAGGGAGCAGTTGGGACCAAATGGCCTTCTAGATGTCTTTTCCAGCTCTACATCCACAAAATGAAGACGCTGTGTCGTATCATGGGGGATGCTGGAGGGCAGGGGCTTCATTGTCCTGGTATCACAAGCATCCAAGTTCAGTCCTGCCTCTTGTTCTTACTCCCTGGGTGAATTTGCCAAGTTCTTTCAACTCCACAGCCTCCATTTCCTCATGGGAAACAAAGGGACTGGACTCGATGGCCTTGGAGATACCTCTCAGCTCCCAGCTTATGGTTCTGGGGATCGGGAGGGGGTCAGAAGAGAAGTCAGACTAGGGAGGGCCGTGATGCCCTTTCTCAAGTGTTTAAGGGCATGAAGACACTTTGCTTCATTTCAGTTGTTGGAACAAAGAATTGGAAAATGGGAGGATACCCTTCGATTGGGTAATGGCCCAACAAGTTATGGTCTATGAAACTGATGAAATGTGTCGTGCAGGAAGAAATGATGAAGGGGAGCATTTCAGGGAAACTTGGGAAGAATTTTATGAACTGATACGAAGGAAGCAAGCAGAACCAGGAGAAAAAAACTACACACACACAATAACAATATTGCAGAAACAATAAACTTTTAAAGACTTAGTAACTGCTCCACACAAAGACTACCCACAATTCCAAAGGACTCATGATGAAACATGTTACTTTTCCTCAGACAGAGATAATGGATTTAGAGGGGAAATTTAAGCATTTCTTCTTGGTTTTTTTCTTCTTCTTTTTCTTCTTTCTTCTCTTCCTCTTCTTCCTCCTTTTCTCCTCCTCCTCTTCATCTCTCTCTCAATCTTTCTCAGTCTCTCTGTCTTTCTGTCTCTTCTCTGTGTGTTTCTCTGTCTCCCTCTCTGTGTCTCTGCCTCTCTATCCCTCTGTCTCTCTTCCCTCTATTTCTTTCAGCATAACTAATATAGGAATTTGTTTGAAATAATTATATATTTATAATAGGTTTTGTTTTTCTCAGCTTCTCAATTCTCTTGGCTTTCCTCAAGGGGAGGAAAAATAAAATTTGGAATTGAAAATAAAATTGAAATCTAAAAAACCAATTAATTGTATATATGTATGTATGTGTACACACAAACACACACACATATGTATGTATTTGCTTATTTATCTGTGTATAAAGAAAAGAGTGGATAAATGAATAAAAGATACACTGCTTCCCAGTTAGAGGTGTCTAGAAGTGGAGTGGGCTCCTGTGAAAGAGCCTTTGAAAGAGGTTGGGGCTTCTTATTAATTGGAGGTCTTTAACAAAGGTTGATTGACCAATAATTAAGGATATTGTCAAGAATATTTGCTTTCAGGTTCAGGTTGAACTATATCCTCTCTAGCTTCTCTTCTAACTTTGGGATTCTGTCTATGTTTGCTATTCCCTCCATTAGATTTTCTCCTTAAGTACTTCCACTTCACATAATGTCTTCATTTTAATTATGTCAAAAAGACCTATTTTTCTCCATTTGAGTATGTTGAGAGGGCTGACCTAACAGTTTATTCATTTGTCCAGGGATTAGCAACTTTTATCTTTTCTCTAATTAACAGCTCTCTCTCTCTCTCTCTCTCTCTCTCTCTCTCTCTTTCTCTCTCTCTCTTTCTCTCTCTCTCTATCTCTCTCTTTCTCTCATTTTTCCCTCTCTCTGTCTTCCTCTGTCTCTGTGTATCTCTCTCATATATACTCACACATATACATATATATGTATATATATATATATATATGTACCTTTCTTTAGTCATCTCAAACCAGATGTGATAATTAAGAATATGGAAAATATAAACAAAATATAAGTGCTTATTTCCTCCATCCCTCTCCCAGAATAAAAGTATTTGTCATAAATAGCAAAATAACCGTTCCAGAGTGAGGACTCTGAGACTAGTTCACAGCAAAAATTATGTGTTTGGGATGAAGCAAGAAGGGATGGGGCACTTGCCTAAGGGCCAGGGGCTGGAGGAGCTTGCAGACAATGCCTGCTATCTGGACCAAGAAGATATGTGGGATGGAGAAGACAGAAGGAGAAACCCTTTGGGCCATTTTGATTTCAGCTGGTTCACGTGGTCCCCTGGTTGATGAGATGTCTGGGACTGGTGGGTCAAAAGAAAATGCAGTTTTCAACTTGGAAGGCAACTGAGGACCCTCCTTTGTTTAGACCCCGATCTTCCCTCTCTTTCCCACTTTAAAGAAGACATTGGCAAGATTTCTCATGGGAAAGGCAATGGGGGTGGGAGGGGTTGGGGGTGGGACACAGGGTGTGCTAGAAGTAGTTTGCATTGGCAGGGGAGACCCAATTTTTAAATCAGGAAGCAGCAAACGCTACAAAACAGGCTTGATTAATTGTTTTGTTGCTTGTTTAGCCTTAAGTAAGTGATAGAGAAAATGAAAATGCTGCTAGTTAAACCTAAAGATGAGACAAGAAGCCAGTTGTTAAACATTTATCAGCACATGGCTGGGGAAGCTAGCCCCTCTTAGATTTCTAAACACTCCATTGTTTTCTCCTGGTTCACACAGTTTACCCCAGAGGGCCACTGTAAGTAGAGGGGCAAGAAAGGTATGTTCTACAGGGAAGACTGTCATTCTAAAATAATAATAGCAACAATAACAGATTATCTAGGTCTTTAAAAATTAGAAAACATGTTATAATTATTATTTCACTTGATAACTCACCACATTAGGTGCTATCATTAAATCCATTTATCAGATAGGGGAACTGAGGTTAAGAGAGATTAAGGGATTTAACAAGGGTCAAACAGGTGGTGTCTGAGGCAATATTTAAACTCAGGCCCTGCCTCCAAGTTCAGAGCTCCATTCACTTCCCAAACAAGTGTCTGAGACAGATAACAGGTACAAGGGGTTGGATTTGCCTGAAGGGAGAAAAAAGGATTTGTGCTAGCAAGTATCTGATGCATCATTCAAACTCAAGTCCCCAGATTCTAAATCCAGCACCATATCCACCCACCTCTACCCATTGGCTTCCAAACTTTGCTCATTGGATCCAAGTTTCTGATAATTCTGCAAAGATTCATTAAGCCTCTACTAAGTGGCAGACACTGTGCTGGGGGATAAAGAGACACAGACCAACAGTTCACAGCTCCTGATGTCCAGACCATAGTGCTTTGCCCTTTTTGGTAAGGCATTTGCTGAACTCAAGTGAAAAACCTGAGGATACCATTTTCTGGATCTTGGGGACTGAAGTCCTCTCTAAACAGGGCTCAGTCTCAGTCACTACTGCTCACAGGAAGACTTCCTCAGACAACTGTAGTCATGGGGTCTAAACAGGGCTGAATCACAGTCACTACAGCTCACAGGAAGACTTCCTCAGACAACTGTAGTCATGGGGTGAGTCTCAGTCACCATGGCTCACAGGAAGACTTCCTCAGACAACTGTAGTCATGGGGTCCAAACATAGGTGAATCACAGTCACTACTGCTCCTAGGAAGACTTCCTCAGACAACTGTAGTCTTGGGGTTTGAGCTCTTTAAGGAAGCATATTTAAATTTGGAGGGAGGGTAACTTAGTAAATGGGACGGAAAATGACCCCAATCTATGGGAAGACTCTACCGGGCCCATTCAGATGGTCTGGATCCAGTCTACTACTGTCACTGGGCTGATAAGAGAAAAAATGGTGGCCAGCCCGATTCAAGAAAAGCACAACTGTTTAGGTGCACAATATTGAAATGGCTTAAAAAGATCCATGTTCTAGCATCGGGAGCCTCCACACATGATGGAAGCTGGAAAAGGAGCCTCTAGTGACAGGTCCAGGGGACACAGGCATATTTCTTCAGGAGCTGCAGGGGAAGAAAGTCTCAGCTGAACCTAGCTCCTTCTGGGCTTGACACTCCCAGGACGCCACGTTGACAAGGTCTCCCAGTTCCTCCGCTTCCCTGGGCCCCAAGTAGCGAGGGCAGCCGGCTGCCATTTGCCAAAGGTGATCTGCAAGGAAAGACACCCTAGCCACCCAACACAGGGCTGCTGCCAGCCCTCTCCCTAATCCCTAATACAGGCCAGGGCTGCGGCCGGTGAGGACTACAGCCCTGAGCGTGACCGCCGGACCATTGCCTGTCGGGAAGAGCCCAGGGAGAGGCGGTTGCGGTCCTCCCAGTGCCAGCGCGCCAGGGGCAGACAATGGGGCGCATCCCTGCGGCAGCGCATCAGTGCGGGTGGGATCCAGCACGGCTGGCAGCGCCTCCGGCCCGGGTCCACCTGGGGCCACAGAGGGGCTGGGAAGCGGGCCGGGCCGAGGGCCTGGAGGAAGCTGCCGGGTGTGGAGCTCCCGCCTCCCAGTGCCCTCCCTTTACATGGCTCTGAGGGTGTGCAGCAGGGCTTTCAGTGCAGAGCTGGAGGGGTGCCAAGCCCTCCCCTCCCCCGCCCCCCAGCCCCATCTTCACTTGAAAGTTGGGGTGGGTGAGTGACAGCAAGAGGCTCCTTCTGACAGGGCTTTGGCAGCTCGCTGGGCGGGCGCCAACCTATTCCATGTATCGATCGGCGCCTGCCAGCAGTTCCACCTACATGCCTGATGGCAAACCGGGCCCGCTGGCTTCCAAGCACGAACCCGAGCGGCGTCCCGTGAGCCGGGCCAAAGGCCCGGGATGTGCCCCCGCCCCCGTGGAACCCCCTCCCTGGGCCTGCCAGGGCACCCCGCGCCAGGCCGCTCCCCCCCCCCCCGCCATGCCAAGAAACAACCTCGTGCCTCAGGAAGAGGAAGCAGATGTCTGAGGATGATCCAACCGGGTACGAGAGGAGGCTGTGGGGGAGGCGTGCCGCCCCTGCTCGGAGGACACCCAGCTAGGGCAGCCTGTGTGCAGTGGGGGTGCTGTTGGGGGGGGCTTCACTCTGTGCGCTCCTCACCTGGAGAGAACTTGGGGGGGCAGACCAGAGGGATTTCTGCAGTGAGCGGGAGCTCCGATGGGAGGGCCCCTCACATCCCAGACGCAGGTTAAATATGGTCTCTACCTGACTCAACCTCTAGCTACAGAGCTAGGAGGAACCTGGGAGGGGGGCTAGATCAAGCCCCCCATTTTGGAAGGACTAGAAAACAGGCCCAGGGAGCCTTCAGCAAGGTCACACAGCTAGTAAGGGAGAAAGAGAGCATTTGAACCCAGACATACGCTTTCCATAGGAGGGTACCCCCGTGTGTGTGTATAAAAATGGCACTGGTGCCATAAGGGATAGGATGTTGGGATCTGGAGTCAGGAAGGCAGCTTAAATTTAGCCTCAGACACTTCTTAACCCTGTGATCCTGGGCAAATCACTGAAACTGTCTGCCTCAGTTTCCTCAAGTGTAAAATAGGGATAGTCACAACTCCCGCCTCCTGAGACTATTGTGAGTAGTCAGATGAGATAATAATCATAACCCTGATGGCCCAGTTGGTAGCACACAGTAGGTGCTATAGAAATCCATATTCTCTTGCCCAATGATCCATTGCTTTCTATAGAGCAGGATGTTTATTCTAATAAAAGAGACTTCCTGCAAATCAGTACTTGTGATATATCCATGTGGATGGGTGTTGGGTTTTTGCCATGCCCCCTTGGATTTACCAATCTGAGGCAGAAAACCTCCGACCCCACAGGCCCACATTCTCCTTCCTTTAATTCACAGAAGGAAACACTCACCTCAGGCCATGGCCTCAAAGGCTTTTTTGCTGCCCAAGTCACATGTTCAGAGTCAGCCGGAACCTCATGACTTGTCCAAGCTTCCCCAGCTGGCAAAGGCCTGAGACCTGACTCCAGGCCATCTCCTTCCCCCAAGAGCCAGGGTTGAGTGGGGCCATTGGTTTTGTGTTCTGTTGTTCAAGTTGTCCACCTCCTGGAACAATCCTGGCTCCCCACCATGTCTAGGTGTTCCTATCATTGGGTTGTACTTGGTCAAGTGGTTGTCTCTTGGTCCTGCTGAGGTGTCAGGGAATGGAAGGACCTCACTATTTGGCCTGGATATGACACAATGGGGAGAACCCTTTGGGAATCCACCTTGGAGCCCAACCCTGAGAGTCCTGAAGGGGAAGAGAGTTTGGATGAATCCTCCTTCCACGTTCTGCTCCTTTATCGGAAGGCAGACTCGAACCTAATCCTTGCAGGTCTGTTCTTTGTTCCTCTGGCCAAGATAATCCCACATCCAGGTATCCCAGTGAGGAAAAGAAAGGTGGCCAGCTGATTTTCCTGATATCAAAGTAGCCACGTACAGAGAAGCCTTGATGACTGTGATTCAAGCACCATTTAGCAGCCTGGGAGAAAGGCTCAGAGACATGAGGGAAAGCTGGTCGAGAAGCCAGGAAGATCTGATTTCAAGACCCACTTCAAATGCATTTTGTCTGTGACTCTGGGCAAGTTGATTCACCTAATGGCAGGAGGTGCTAATCTGCCTTCATAGAGGGAATTTCCTTAGCTGGGAGTTCCCTAGAACAACAAAATCCCAAATCTAGCATCTCATCCATACAAGGCCAAAAAGATCCATGAGGAAAATGGCCAGCAAGCCCGTGATGGTCATCGCAGTGTCCTACTGGCTCCAAGGAAGAATAGCAAAGGGATCATTGGTTTGTCTTGGAGTGGGGAATTACATCATCTCCTGCGTTCCTCCCATCCCTTGCTTCTCGGCCCTAGATATACTTTGGGGAACCCAAGTTTTAGAAGTGGATCAGTGCTGAGGAGTGGTGCTATCCACTCTTAGGGACATGGTCATGCTGAAATGAAGCCCTTTCTGTAACCAATCCTGGATTTCCTCTCTAGGGTAAGGGGGTAGGACAGCACTTGGGGACAGAGATCTCCCAAGTGCCCTTTCACTGACATAAGTCCCTCTTCTTGCTTCATCTCTTGATGAATCCCCGTCCCTAGTCCTTATTACTTGGAAGTGACCCGATGGATAGAACTCCTTGGGAAATGTTCCAAAGTTTCTTACAAGCCAATTGCCTGAGGAAGCACAGAGACCTAGGAGAAGCAAAACAGTGTCCCAGAAAGGAGAGATGGCACGGCCCGAGACTGGCACACCACAGAAGGGATCCTAGAAAGCTTTCCTGCGATTTGGAGGCATCCTAATTGAAGTAGCCTCTATTATAAGGGGAAAGGCAGGGAAGGAGTGCTTGCCCAAGTTCCACCACATATCCACCAAATGGTTTTGTAGTTTGGGGTAAATAAGGCAGACTTTACCCTGCCTTAAGAGATCAGGAGGGAGGCGGGGAGAAAGACGGCACCCATTACATTACATGACATGTAAGTACATTTGGCTGCATAGTACTGCTCGCCAGGCTTAATTGACCAAAGAATATCTGACCTCAGTTACTTATTAGTGGTATGATCCAGGCAAGTCATGGGATTTTTTTCCTGCCTTAGTTTTCTCATCTATAAAATGATGATAGTAATAGATCTAACTTGTTAGGTTCAAAGGAGATGATATTTGTAAAAACCATTTTGCAAACCTTAAAGCGCTATGTAAATACTAGCGATTATGATTAGTAGTAGCTACTTATAATGGAAATTATAGAAAATGTTAAGGTTATAAGGCACGTTATATAGATTTATTGGATTGATACTTGAATGAAAGCTTCTCCTGATATAATTCATTGAACATCAGTGAAATAGCAAAGAAGCATTTATTAAGCACCTGATCTGTCAGACACCCTGCTGGCCATTTAGATACAAGTGCAAAGAATGAAGCGGTTCCTGCCCTCAAGAAATTTCTATTACAAGATGGATGAATACACATACACACACAAAATGCACACATGTACACGTATATACAAATGGTATATGCATATAATATACATTAAATACATATGTGCACACACATACATATATACCTATAATATATGTATGGTATATGCATATAATATACATTAAATACATATGTACACATACATACATACATATATACCTATAATATATATATATGTATTCTATATATATGTATTTTATATATATACACACACGTGTGTGTGTGTGTATAAGGAAACAACATGTACAAAACAAAGCTCATGACCTTTCCCATTAAACCCTCCCTACTTCCCACTGTCCTTATTTCAATAGAAAGCATCCCTAATCTCCCAGGCCCCTCAGTTCCCAACCTAAGAATCACCCTGAACTCCTCACTATCTCTCACCATCACCACCCCACATCCAATATAGTGCCACGTTTCTCATTTGCAGCATCTCCCCAATATGCCCCTCCCCTATGACTCTGTCACTCTTCCCATGTCCTATAGCAGTGCCCCCCTCACTTCACATCTGGATTTCTTTAACCACCTGCTGGGATATCTAATTGTTTCCCTCCAATCCCTCTGCCATTTGGCCACCCAAGTGATTTTCCTAAGTCTCATGTCACCCTCTATCTCTCCCCAATTTAATAAGCTCCAATGGTTCCCTATCACCTCTAGGATTAAATACAATTGCATTCTAAACCCTTCGTAACTTTACCCCTCCTGTCTTTCCAGCCCTCTTATCCCTTAGTTCTCACCATGCTACTTTTGTTGGATGATTCTGGTCTCCTTGCCAATCCACAAAAAAGACTTCCTGTCTTGGATGGGGGTACTTTCTCCATCTCTCTCCCATGCCTGGAAATTCTCTTTTTTCTCTGCCTACTGACTTCCCTGGATTCCTTTAAGCCCTTGCTAAAATCTCATCTTTGCAGGAAACCTCATCCAATTCCTTTTAATTCTGGATCCTTATTTCTCTTAATTATTTCATAATTCTACATATAATTTATTTACACATATTTCTTTGCTAGTCATCTGCCTCATTAAATTGTTTTTTATTTATTTATGAGGTTTTTGTTTGGTTGTTGTTTTTTTTTTTTTGTCTCATTAAATTATGATCTCCTTAAGGGCAGGGACCATTTTTGTTTCCTCTTTTGGTATCCCTACTTTTTAGTAGCACGCCTGGCATGTAGTAGGAACTGAAATAATGGTTATTGACTATTGACCGTATATGTTAACAGTAAACAGAAGGAAATTTGGTGGCAAGAGGTCAAGATAATGCTACCACTGAGATATCAAAAATGCCTCATTCCTCTATCTAGGAAATCCTACAACACAGAAATTGCTTTGTTCCCCTAAAGAGCCTTCAGCTTCCTTGTAAGCCCTCAGGCTTGCATCAAACACCAGGCCAGCAAATGCAGAAAAGACTTCTTTTAAACCAAAATGAAATTTGACTCTTATCCTAACACTCAAGCAGACAAGAAAGTTTCCCATTTTCCATGGGGATCTCTACAAATCCTTTTACTTTATATTATTTTCCTGTTTTGCTTTGGATCACTGGAGTATCAGCCTCCTCTTCCCCTCAGACCTTTGCAATCCACATGACTCAGTATTAATGAAGAGGAAGGTCTGAATGAATTGCTCCAAGTTGTTCTGGATTCAGTTGTTTCTCAGTTGTTGAGACCTTCAGGTCATTTCATGCTTCTTTCTAATATTTGTGCCAGTGCAGGTCTCTTATTCTCATCCAGAACTCCTGCCTCACTCCTGGGGGCCATATGGCTGCAGTCAAGGTTTATTTCCATGTCCCTATGGGGTTCAGCATCTCTTGAAATTATACCTTCCGTCCTGGGACCACATACTTGCAGCTTCTTCAGAAATGTCCCTTCATTACTTTGTCCCTATGATGTTTCACAGTCAGAATATCAAGAATTTTCCCAGAATAAATGAATTGGATTCTCCGTGGCTTATGGACTCAAGAAAAGGCAATTGCCCTTGTGCTCCTGTTTGGTGCTTATTTACTCAATGTTGCTAGCTCTGATGTTATTCTATCTGCTTTCTGTATAAGGGAAAAGGGACCAGATATTTCCCAAGGCTGAGTGGAATAAGGGATTAAGAATAATAAAACCAATAATTCTCCGTTAAGAAAATTACATAGAGGTGTCTGGAGCTAGTGAGATAGGGGAAAGTGAATGAGCCCCCCCACTCTTCTCAGATTAATTTTTTTACTTCTCTGTTTGCATTTGATATTTTTTTCCATAGAAATCAAGTTCCTTAGGACTTTTTAAAAATTGTTTTAATGATTGTGTAGCCAGTAGAGTATCTCGTACAATGAAGGTACTTCATGAATGTTTGGGAAGGAGTGAAAGGCAAACATTTTACCAGTAGAAACTCCCAAGATCATTGTACATGACAACATCAATATTATACAACGATCAATTCTGATGAACGTGACTCTTTCCAACAATGAGATGATTGATACCAGTTTTCATGATCTTGTGATGAAGAGACCATCTACACCCAGAGAGAGGACTGTGAGAACTGAATGTGGATCACAACATAGTATTCTCACTCTTTTTGATGTTGTTTGCTTGCATTTTGTTTCCTTACTCATTTACTTTCTTTTTTTGATTGGATTTCTCTTGTGCAGCAAAAGAATTGTATAAAGATGTTTCTATATATTGGATTTAGCATATATTTTAGCATATTTAACATATATTGGGTTGCTTGCCATCTAGGAGAGAGGGTGGGGGGAAGGAGGAGAAAATCTGAAACACAAGGCTATGCAAGGGCCAGTGTTGTCAAAATATCTGTGCATGTGTTTTGAAAATAAAAAAACTTTAGGAAAAAAAAAGAAAGAGAAAAAAAATCACAAATCCATCCATAAAAAAGAAAAGAAACTCCCCAACCAAGGCCATGCAATATACATCACAGCAGGCTGTCTAATAATATTTTTATTATTTCTCTTCTTCTGATTTTTTCAAGTTAAAACAATAAGCCAGGAGTTCTGAGGACGCTGACCTGAAACGTACAGTGGAGGTCATTGAAGGTCTGTCATCACCAGTCCAAATTGATATCAAAAAGAATTGTGCAGTCCTCAACCTTGAACACATGGTGGTTGATGGTTTGAAGAATTGGTCCAGTTTGTTTTTGGTGTTATAGCTCAGGCTGAGGTTTCAAGATTCTCTTCCTTTGCCCCTTTTAAATTGGATGGTTCCGTAAAAAAAGGCTCAGCTTTCATTGATGGACCTCCTTAGAATTCTTCTTCCCATTGAAGCCTGTCTTTGCTCTTCACCATGAGAGCACAGGCCAACTGAGGACCCGAACTACAACCCTTGAGTTCAATGTTGTTATCTCCATTCAAAGTGTTGGGCCATTTTCAGATCTCTCCCAATCTCATAGCTTCCAATTAGGCATCTGTAGCTCTAAGATATCCATGTCATTTCTTAGCTAGTCTGTCTATCTATTGTCGGACATCTTTTTTATCTTTACTCACTTATCTTTTGTTGCAACTCATCTGTTGTTCCAATTTACAGAGTTTCTCATGTGCCAAGTGATCCTGAAGTGAGGTCTCACGTTATTCTTTCCAATGCACACCGGGTAAGCTCGAGCTCCAGGTCTTTCTGCCCTTGGGTTGGTCCTTACCTATGCCAATAGGGACTAGATGTAAAAAAAAGAACAAAAAAGCAGCAAGCTAGACTTTGTGTAGCAAATGAAGAAAGGGGTGATAAGGAGAAGCAGACTGATCTCAGGAACATACCAGGAAGAAAATCACAGTAATGGGGGAAATAGAAATAAAATTGGGGGCTATTTCAGGGGAACAGTGTCTTAATAGTCAGAGGTATCTTTGGTTATATTTTGGCATGTGAATCAGTCCAATAAATATTGCTCTATCTTAAAAAATAAATCCACCAGGAGAAAATCATGTCATTTGGCACTTCCTCCTGCATTTATCAAATAAACTGTTTAAATTGCTCATGAAAACAGGGCATGAACACAGAGTGTCTACACTGTTTAGTTATTTCACCTGATTGACCCACTCCTGAGAGACTTACAAGAGATTTGGTTGGTCATTTTCAAAGTTTGGTACAGAGAAGTACAAGTCCAGTGTGGAAGCCTGAGGGCTTCCTTAAGTGGCTGTTTTATGTTCCAAAACAGCTTGGTACATAGATGTTAATACCCCCAGAAACCACTGACCTCTCTCTCTAAGGAGAGAAAACAGCTCAAAGGTGTTTCTGTTTGCTTGTTTGTTCCCATGTTTTTGTTGTTGTTTCTCTACTCGGTCCCAAGGGCCAGACTTTTATTCTACAAGAGCTAAAGCTAAACTGGGATTTGAGATGGTTAGTCAGACACATTTTTAATTAAGCAAACATTTATTGGGTGTTTACTATGTGCCAGGAACTGTGGTCTGTCTGGAGATCCTTGTCCTGAAAAAAAAAATTCACATTCTGTTGGGAAAGACAACAAACATTCAAAAGAGAAAGAGGGAGAGAGGGAGGGAGAAAAGGAGGAAGAGAGAGAGAGAGACAGAGAGAGAGAATGAGATAGAGACAAAGACAGAAAGAGAAAGAGACAGGGAGAGAGACAGAGACAGAAACAGTCTGAGACAGAGAGTCAGAGAGAGGAAAAGAGGGACAGAAGAAGAGGGGGAAGGAGGGAGGGAATAAAATAGGGAGGGAGGAAGAGGTCTATTATAAAAATAAGGTAATCTTAGAAGACATACTATCTTTTTTATTTTTTATTTTTTTTAATATTTTTATATTTTTATTTTTTTTTATTAAAGCTTTTTATTTGTATAACATATGTATGGGTAGTTAAAATAGGGAGGGAGGAAGAGGTCTATTATAAAAATAAGGTAATCTTAGAAGACATACTATCTTGAGGAATCAGGTAGAAGAAATCTCTTGTGGCAGAAAATTAATTGAGACTTGAAGAGGATCTGGGAATTCAGAAGACAAAAGGGAGAGTGGGGACCTTTCCAGGCTTGAGGGAATAGCTAGTCAAAAGACATGGAGTCAGAAAATAGAGGGACATATGTGAGGAATAACAAATAGGCCAGTGTAGCTGGGTGAAAGTATGTAAAAAGGAATACAGTATAAGATATATAGGAAGGGGCCCAGTGGAAAAGAGTTTTGAATGTCAAATGGAGAGGAATATTATATTTTACCCTGGACATAATAGAAAGTCATTAGAACTTATTTAGAGGCAGGTAACATGGTCAGAACTGTGCTTTAGGAAAATCAATTTGGCAAATGAGAGAATATATTGGAGTTGGGATAACTTGAGGAATGGAGACCAATTTGAAAATTATTTCAAGAGATAAAAAATTGTTAGGAGCACTTCTAATAGGAAGGAAGGAATGAAATAAGTATTTATTAGATGATTACTGTATGTCAAACCTGGTGGTGATTTACACACATTATCTCATTTGATAGGGGGAAAGATAGCACTCAGCTGAAGAATCAGACTGAGGCCCAGAAAGTTGGCAAAGTATAGACACAGGTGATTGCCCTTCCAAGTGAGGAGTAGATGCAGCAGAAACATCCAAATAGCAAGGCATTGACCTCTAAGAAGAAAATAATAGCATTTCACTACAAGAATATTTCAGAGGTCCAGCAGCATTGGAGCCATGGGTTATTTATCCAAAGTTTTGCTTAAGCCAAAGATGCTTCCTGTATGTTTGTCACTCCATGAACTTTCATTCCATGTATTAACTTTTCTCACTTATGAGAGAGTAATGGGAGAATAATTTCTATTGATCTTTTTCTTACTGAGCTTTCACCCCCATTACTTACCTCTCATGCTCCTCCTGGGTCACCGACACCAATGAAATTAGTGACCACTGGAGTATAAAATATCAGTTTACATACCAATCCTAAAGAAAGGCAGTGCCAATGAATGTTCAAATTATAAATAATTATGCTCATTTTACATGCTAGCAAGGTTAGGATTTTTCAAGCTAGGCTTTACCAATATGTGAACCAAAAATTAATGGAAGAACAGGCTGGTTTTCAAAGAGGCAGAGGAACTAGAGACCAAATTGCCAACATTTGCTGACTTATGAAGAAAACAAGGGAGTTCTAGAAAAATTTCTGCTTCATTGACTACACAAAAGGCTTTGACTGTGTAGATCACAATAAAATAGGACAAATTCTCAAAGAAATGGGAGTACTAGTTCATCTTACTTGTCTCCTGAGGAACCTGTATGAAATCCAAGAAACAATAGTTAGAATTGAACATGGAACTGATTGGTCTAAGACTGGAAAAGGAGTATGACAAGACTATATACTGTCACCTTATTTATTTAACTTATATGCCAAGTACTTCGTGTGAAATAACAGGCTGGATGAAATAATAATCAGAATTAAAGTTGCTGGGAGAAATATCAACAGTTTCAGATATACAAAGAATACCTTTCTGGTGGAAGAAAGTAAAGTAAAGAAAGGAAGAAAGGAAGGAAACAAAACAAAAATAAAACCTTGGCAACTGGTTCCATCTCTTCCTAGCAAATAGAGAGAAAAGTGGAAGTAGTCCAGCTTTTGAATTCTTGAGCTCAAAGATGATTGTAGATGAGGACTGCAGTCATGAAATTAAAAGATGCCAGCTCTTTGGAAGGAAAGTTATGGCAAATCTTGGGAGCATATTAAAAAACAGAGATATTGCCTTGCCAATAAAGATCTATATAGTTAAAGCTATGATTTTTACAGTAGCAATATATGGCTCTGAGAATTGGACAATTAGAAAAGCTGACCATCACAGAACAGATACTTTTGACTTGTGGTGCCGGAGAATTCTTTTGAGAGTCCCTTGGATAGCAAGAAAATAAAATCAATCCATATTAAAAGAAATTAATTCAGACTATTCTTTGGAGGGTCAAATATTGAAGCTAAAACTTAAATATTTTGGTTACACATAGTGAGAAGACAGGACTCAGAAAAGGCCTTAGTGATGGGAAAGATTGAAGGCAAAAAGAGAAGGGGATGGTAGAGGATGAGATGTATAAAATGTCATGGAAGCAGCAGTCGTGACTTCAAGACAGACTTCAAGAAATAGTGGAGGATATAAGGAGCAGTGTAATGTGCAAACGGGATAACAAAGAGGTCAGACATGACTGAATAACTAAACAATGGGGACTCAGGAGATAAAAAGGCAATCCTTGATTAGATGTTGATCTAAAAAGTTAGACTTAGGGTTAGACTGGAAGTTGGTGTTGGAATGGTGATAATAATAGCAGCTACCTTCCAGAAAAATTGTGAGACTCCAATGAGTTAATAATTTAAAGCCCTAACCACTGTACCTGGTACATAGTAAGAGCTATACACCTATGAGTTGTCGATGTATATATCTGGTGTTGTTCTTGTTTTTCTTGTTGATGATGATGATGATGGTAGTGGGGGGGTATTGCTGCTACTGCTGTTGTGGATATCTTAAAGCTGGGTAGCTTCTCTGGGAGGTTTATTTTGAATGAGGATAATTCCCTAATACAATGTTAGCTCTCTAACTGAAGGCAGTTCTTGTATCTAAGAACTAGTATGGAACCTCTAGGTAGGCATTTAGTAAACACGTATTTAATTAAGCTGAATGAGAATAAGAAGGCTGGCAGAAAGGAAGTCAAGGAAACAGAAAATGTACTAGAGTGAAAAGAAGGCAAGGAGTCAGAATGGAAAAGGAGACCCCAGAAATGAAAGCATGGAGTTTGTAGGGGGAACTCTCACCAAGAAAAAAGTGCCATTTTCTATGAGGAGATTTACTGAGGGAAGGGGAAGGAGGCACCAGCACTTCCTCCAGGGCTCTATGGGTGCAGGGGGGAGGCTGGAGAAGAGAGAAGAAATGAGATGTGGTTCAGGTTGAGGATCCAGGGAGGGGGGATGGTGGGCAGAAAGCTCTACAATACAGACAGAACATCCCAGCAGCCTCCATCCATCCTTGAGTATCCCCCACCCCCCTTCCCAGACTATTTAAAGAGCTTCAATATGTTCCTTTGACATGGGTGATGTGTGGCTGGTGTGAGATCCGGCCCTGAGGTGTTTGCGAGGAAGAAGAGAGTGGGAGTTTGAGTGATTAGTGAACATGAATGTGTGGAAGCAGAGACAGTGACTAGTTAATGCAATTCTCTGGAATATGAGAGAGGATGTGTAGTGAGCCACTGTGTGTGTGTGTGTGTGTGTGTGTGTGTGTGTATATGTAAGCAGGTGGGTGGGTGTAGCACAGGCAAGAGCTTAGGGGCCAGGTAGACAAGAAGTCCAGAAACAAGGCAGGGCCATCTGGATAAGAAGGGCAAGTTACAATTCTGCTTCTTCAGGCTAACATTGGTCACAAAACATAGCTTGTTCTCTATCCACAGGTAGGCTCAAGTAACTCATCTGACTGGACAAGAGTGAGGGTCAGGAGCCATCCCTGACTAACAGACCTAACTATCACATCCCAGCAAACTGACTAGATAGGAATAGAACCTCTATCTACTAAATAATACAAGGAGGACCAGAGTGATATCACTGTTAGAGTCAATAAATCTATTAGCAAACTCATCTCCAATGATAGTCAAGGAGAAGAAACTGACAAGCACTTTACCAAAGAAAAATTGAACATTTCTTTTTCCCCATCAAAAATAATATAACCTACCAACACTTTGACCCAAATGGCACAGGACTGGAGGGACTTAGAGAAGAGGTAGAAATGGACCCAATGAGAATTTAACCAGGAAAAGCAGCCAGATTGGTCCAAATGTATAAAAAGGAGATCAAGGATGAAGTGGTACAATAGGAAAGTACTGAAAGACCAATGGACAAGTTGTTTGAAGGAGTTGCAAACTCATTACTAGAACATTTCAGAGCTCCGGCAACATTATAGCCATGAGTTATTCTTCCAAAAATTTGTCTCTAATTAAAGGGGGTTCCTGTATTTTTGTTGCAAAGTTGCAAGAAAAATTTTAATCGATACTGCCTGTCTCATCTGTCAAATGGGGATACTTGTAGCACCTACCTCCTAGGATTGTTGTGAGAATAAAATAAGATAACATGTGGAAAGTACTTTGCAAAACATAAAATGCCATATCAATTCTGAAATTTTGTTAATATCCATCTATATGCCTTCTTTTTTATCTAAATAAAATCTTTATAAGAATCATGAATCATGGATATCCTTGTGGAAGGAACAAGTTAGTAAAGAACAATCAGGCTTTCTCAAAAGATTCACAATGCACTAGATCGTTCCCCAAGTAACTGAAAAGAGGTAGCAAATGTAACAGCTCATCGAGTTATTGTTGGTTGTTTTTAAAACATGCATTTGATTTGATAGAACAAAAATACTATACGCTATTTTTTAACAAAGTATTCCCCTTCTACACTCCAAAATCATTCAAGATTTCCTTGGGAGATGAAAGGACAAAATTTTTTCCATGGTCCTCTGATAATAAATATTAGAGGAGGCATAAAACAGGAAACTGTATGCTTGCCACAGTCTATTCACTACAGTATTCACCGCAGTGATGGGAGAGATCAAACACAGAGTCCAATCAAAGAGGGATTCCCTGTGGGTGATGAAGAACTCCAGGTGTTCCTGTTTGTAGATGACATTATGCTGATTACATAAGCCTGAGAATATTTCAAAATCCCCAGGAAGAGATCTGTGATTACCAGAACACATACTTCTTATCTTGTTGACAGAGAACCATTAACAGCTACTCTTTGGGTCTGGTCATCTGATCAATTCAGCCTCCATTGAATTATATCATTGACTGTCCTATGGTCTTCAAAGTAGGGGCCATAGACATCTGTGGGAATTGCAGAGTGTCTCTAGGATTGTATCATCAGAAAAGAAGAAAATGGCTCTCATTTCTCACTCCCTTGCAGTAACCAATCATGCTGATGATCTCCAACATCTGCCTTGATCCCCCCACACTGCTCCCCACTCCAAATTGCATAAGTTTTTAAGAGTATCTTCTTTAAGCCAGGTTCTGTCCCCTGAAGGAAATTATAAATGAATTACTCCCTGGGTATCCATAACAGCTATTGCCCAAGTGCCACTGGGAAAATTCCTAGTATTTGGGAGTATTTGGCAATATCAACCCCAGCTTTTGAGAAAAATACTTTTTTGGTTTATTTGGTTATTTAGTTAATAATCAATTCATAATATTGGGAAGATCCAGGAATTTTTTTCTCTTCCTTATTTGGATATTAGTTCAAAACTTAGTGCTTTGAAGGGTAGTGTGAATGATGAGATGAAATCTTGGAACTGTTACCCTACCCAACGAGGGAACCTTTCAAAGAACTTAATCCCTGAGGTGAATTCCAGTGTTGTATTCTACTCAGATTTTTGGGTGAAGGGCAGGGAATAGATCCTTTGTCTAGATTGGCCAAGGCTGGAAGTGGTTTCAAAGTAAAAGACATAATCAAAGTTCTCCAGCCCTTCATTAGAATGGATTGATCTCTCATTATAATATCCATTCTTCTCATTAATTGTTAATCTATCAGAGTTGATTGCCCCTAAGAAACAGCCATTCTTCCAAAATGTATAAGCATTGAGTGGGTTCCACGAGGGGTCTTTGCATTTGAAAGTATCACTGGCCTCTTTTATTAATTATCTGCTAGCATGATTCATAAAATTATTAATTATGATTAATTACTCAGAAACCATGTTTCTTGAACTTTTTGTCTGTCATACTGCCAAATTGCTTTCTGCTTGCAACAGCACTCTGTACTCTGGGGCAGTTATTGGTGAGTAACAGCCATGCCCCATCCACTTTTCATTTTGGGTAGGGCACAGTAAGTCACTAGGATCAGCTGGCAAAGATTATTTGGAATTTTTTAAATTGTCATTTATTTGTTTAACTTTTTTTTTCTTTTTAAATTTTGAGCTCCAAATCCTCTCTCTTCCTCCCTGCCACCCCCTTCCCCCAAAGACAGAAAAGACAAGCAATATGATATCAGTTAAACACACAAAGCATTTCCATATTAACTATATTGCATAACAAAGCAAAAAAAGTGAGATAAATTATACTCCAATTTGCATTTAGGATTCATCAGTTCTTTCTCTGGAGGTAGATCACCTTGTTTTAATCATGGGACCTCAGGAATTGTCCTGGATCTTACAGATCATTCATCAAAGTCTTTCACGACTGATCATCATCACAACATTGTCATTATCTTGCAGGATGATCTCCTGATTCTTCTCCCTTTACTTTTATAGTTCATATGTTTTGTTTTGTTTTGTTTTTAAACCAACCCCTCATCATTTTTTAAGAACACAAAAGTATTTCATCACAATCATATGCCAAACTTTATTCAGTTATTTTCTGGTTGATTTGCATCTCTTCAATTTCCAATTCTTTGACAGCACAAAAAGAACTTCTATAAATATTTTTGTGGGGCAGCTAGGTGGCGCAGTGGATGGAGCACCAGCCCTGAAGTCAGGAGGACCTGAGTTCAAATCTGGTCTCAGACACTTAACATTCCCTAGCTGTGTGACCCTGGGCAAGTCACTTAACATCAATTGCCTCAACAAAAAAGCAAAAGAATAAAAAATATATATATAAATAT
The DNA here is from genome assembly GCA_023553655.1 of Myrmecobius fasciatus. Lineage (NCBI taxonomy): Eukaryota > Metazoa > Chordata > Mammalia > Dasyuromorphia > Myrmecobiidae > Myrmecobius > Myrmecobius fasciatus. The sequence continues at coordinate 64,278 of JAJPUD010002378.1, forward strand.
TTTTGTGCATTTTTTTTGTATTTTTTCTTTCCTCTTTGATCTCAGATTTAGTAATAGTATTGCTCAGTGAAAGGATACATATAGTTAATTGCTGTTTCAGCGTAGTTCCAAATTGTTCTTCAGAATAGTTGGACCATTTCACTACTTTATTAACAATGAGTTTTATATATATATATATACATATATATGTTATAGATAATAAATATATTATATATATATATATATATATACTTCCCCCCATCCCCTTTAACATTTGTCATTTTTAATAAATGTGAGATTGTACCTCAGTTGCTTTAATTTTCACTTTTAAAATAAAGGGTGATTTAGGACACTTTTTCATAACACTATACATAGCTTTGATTTCTTCTTAAAGAGGAAAATTTGTTCACATTCTTTAACCATTTATCAGTTGGGAAATGGCTCTTATTTTTTTATAAATTTAGCTCAATTCTCTCATATATACACACACACATACACACACACACACACACACATATGTGTGTGTGTGTGTGTGTGTGTGCAAAATAATTCTATACACATTTCTCTTTATCAGCTTTTTCTCTGGATATAGATTGTGTTTTCTTTCATATGTCTTTTGTAGTTAATTTGGGTATCTATAACAGTCAAAATGATTTAGTTGCTCAAAATGGTTCTCATTGCTGTTACTGCATACTACCTTCTCTTATTCTGCTCATTTTGCTTTCTATTATGTTATACAAGCATATCCATGTTTTTCTAAGATCATGAAACTCCACATTTCTTATAGCACAATAGTATTTCATTATCATCATATACAATAACTTCAACTGATGGACATTTTTTCAATTTCTAGTTCTTTGCCCCTACAAAGAGAGCTGCTGTATATATTTTTAAAACATATACATCCCTTTTCTTTTACCTTAATGATCTTTGGAAATCGATCTAGTAGGGGTATTGCAGGGTCAAAGGGTATAAAGAGTTTAATAATTCTTTGGGCATAATTCCAGATGGCTCTTCAAAATGGTTGGATTGGTTCACAATTCTACCAACAATGAATTATTGTCCAAAACTTTTCCATAAATCTTCCAACATTTGTTGCTTTCCCCTTCAGTCATTTTCATGAGTCTGATAGGTAGAAAATGATATCTCAAGTTTGCTTTAATTTGCAGTTTTCTAATTAATAATGATTTAGAGCATTTCTTCATAGGATTATTCTTCATCAAAAAACTGCCCATTCACATCCTTTGACCATTTATTAGTTGGAGAAAGACTCATATTCTTATAGATTTCAAAAAGTTCTTTATATATTTAGGATATAAGATCATTATTGAGAATCTGTCTATAAAACTTTTCCCAATTTTCTGCTTTACTTCGAATTATGGCTACATTTGTTTTATTTATATAAAACCCTTTCAATCTAATGTAATCAAAATTATTTCATACCTCACTCTGCTAGCTATTTCTTATTATTTCACAAATTGTCTTCCTATCCATTATTCTGAGAAGTAACGTTTCATGTTTTTTCCAATTTTCTTGTAATATCCCTGTATCCAGGACATGTAACCATTTTTCCTTTATTTTGGTAAATAGTGTAAGGATCTATGCTCAATTTCTATCATACTACTTTCCAGTTTTACCAACAATTTTTTTTATCAAAAATGTATTTAAATGTAAAGACGTATTTTGGGACAAGGTTTCATTCTTTGGTAGAAATTATTGGGTTCTGGTTTCTAATTCATTTTATTATCTGTTTCCATTTTATGGGTAAACCCATCCCATTCCCATTCACAAAAATGATTAGGGTCTATTTTGCTCCATCCATTTTCTTCTGTTTCTTCTTCTTTTCTTTTTATGTTTTCCCTACTCAAAGGCCTATTTCTTTTCCAACTACGATCTCCCTTATTCTGTCTTCCTTTTTATCATCCTCCTTTCTCCTCTTATGCCCTTACTGGTTAAGATACATTACTATATATAACTGGGTGTGTGTGTGGAGGAGGGTGTATTTTATATATATATACACACACACACATATATATATATACATATATATACATATATATACACACATATATGTATATATATACATATATATGCATACTTACACACACATATAAATATATTTTCATTTTGAACTAATTCCAATAAAAGTAAGGTTAAAGGTTATCTCTCCTCCAATATTTTCCCCTCTTCTGTAAAACATCTTTCTTATGTATCTATTTTATGTGAGAAAAATTTCCCCATTATACTTTTTTCTTCTTCCAATTTATCCTCATTTCTTAGACCCCCCTCCTCCTTTTCTCCTCCTCCTCTTCCTTTTTCCTCAACACAATTGAATTGAATTGTTGAACAATTTCTTGAAATATGATGTATAGGTTATTTTTGGAGCATGACTTTCTGGTAGTTCAATCATTCTTAAATTATCTGTCCCTGATCTATTTTCCAAGTCATTTGCTTTTTTTCAATGAGATATTTCACATTTTCTTCTATTTCCTCATGTTTTTTTTTACTTTGTTTTATTGTTCTTAGTTTCTCATGGAGTCAGTAGCTTCTAGTTGCCCAGTTTTACTTTTTTAATTTCCAACCAGTGCCAGCAAAAACAACCAGTAATCTCTTTCTGATCAATTATCTGATCTCCTTACTGTCTCCAGATTGAGAGCTCCTGAAGCTACTGCTGCTGTCACATGTGTTTATTCTAGATCCCTCCTGCCAACCTTCTAAGTTTTCTTACTCTGAAAAATTTACTCACCCTGACTTTTAGTGGACTCTGCCACTCCAAAATTTGATTTGAGATATTATTTAAAAGTTGTTTGGAAGAGATTTATTAAGAAAGTTCATCTGGATTACTGCTTCTAATCTGCCTCCCACTTTGTCATTGTCTCCCTTCTTTCCCAATTCCACCATTCTTCCAAAATCCCCTATCATTATTAAAGGGCACCATCATTTTTCCAGGCACCCAGATTCCCATGCTCAGTATTATCACTGGATAAATATATATACAATTGCTCAATTATTATTGCTATACTATCTCTACAATATCTTGCAAATGCATCCCTTTCCATTCACAGTCACCAGCCTAATTTAAACCCTTACTGTCTCTCACTTGGACTATTACAATAGTATTATAATTGTTGTTCCGTTATGCCTTCTTGTCTCCCCTCACTTTAATCTATCTTCCACTTAAACAGCCTAAATGACATTTAAGTACTGACCTGAGCATGGCCCTCCTCTATTCAATAAACTCCAGGGTTTCCTATTGATTTTAGCATTAAGTAATATTTAATTTTTCTGTTTCCCTTTTAATATACCTTCTGTATAAATTTTATAATGTGTATAACCAGTGATAGAGGAATAGGACATTCTGACCTTTTTACAGGACCTTATCACACAATCTCTGCTTTTTAGATTTGTTTCCATATTCTATATTTTTTTCAAATCTAAGTTGGTTTGAAGAGTCCCATATATAATACCACTGGTCGCTAGTCTAGTCTCATTTTCAGCCCTCTTTGGAATTATTTTCTTTTGCATCTTTAGAATGTCATTCTTAAGTATTTCTGGGCATGACCTAATCCTTATCTTTCCTTGACACCCCTTGAAATCTAATTTTTTGGGGTCATATTTAAATGCATATAATACTACCTAGACTTCTTTATTACAAATTTGAGGTGGAATAGTCACTATTTCCCCAGCCCAAAGTTCAAATCATTTCCGGCTCAATAATCCATTCCTCTGTATTAGTATGAAGCAGATCTAGAATAAAATTTTCTTTTGTTGGTTCTCTAATTTTGGAAAGATGAAATTACCACTAAGGCAAGCCAAGGCATTACACGCTGCTGTGCTTTTGATTGAGAAAGACTTCTAGCAGATGTCTGGGTAATTGGAGTCCCCATGACTACCATATTTAGTTTTTGTGCCAAGTCAGTGTTCTGTTTCCCAAATTCTTCATCTATTTCCTCTTTCTGACCAGGTGGTCTCTAGTATTCTCCAATGATCAAATCACTTCTGTTTCTCACTCCTCTGACCTCCACCCACATATGTTGCATCATGCTTCTCCACTAGTTAAAGAAGAACAACTAGATAACCATTTTGCATCTTTTCTTCATAGCTAGGATCTAGAGAAGCCTTGAGAAAGTGGTTACCATTAAAATACTTGCATGATTTCTATGTGTCAGAAACTTTTTTCCCCTCAAGAGGTCAATTAACTAACATGTTTGGTTAAATTTATATCACATCATTCAATTCTACATAGCACCAGCACAGGTTCTCCCTGTATATGTATGCATGAAAAATCTGACTATAATATAATTGCTTTGAAAGTCAGGTCTGTGCCTTCTCTAAACTTTTTACATCCTTAATGCATAACTGGAGCTCTGCACACAGTAGGCACTCAATATATGTATATTAAATTGAATTCATATAGGTGGTCTTTATAAGACCATCAAGACATATCACCTCCCACTAGTACTAATATCTTTTCTTTCTGAATTCCTACAGATCAAGAATCAATCTAGAGGCAAAGTCTAGATTGCTCCAGAGAGCCACTTCTAGACATTTCCATTTGTTTATTATCTCCAATTAGCCCATCATCTTCCTTTTTTTTTTGCTTTTTTGCTGAGCAATTGAGGTTAAGTGACTTGCCCAGGGTCACACAGCTAGGGAATGTTAAGTGTCAGAGACAAGATTTGAACTCAGGTCCTCCTGACTTCAGGGCTGGTGCTCTATCCACTGTGCCACCTAGCTGCCCCAATCATCTTCACTTCTGACCCACCAAAAACTTGGACTCCACACTTGATAGCCCAGCTTTGGTCTTATCTTATTCCAATCCAGGATTATGGAGCTTATGAATCATATCCAGCAAGCATATGCCTTCTTCTCCTTTACATGTTGTCTTCTTCCATTAAAACATAAATGCCTTGAGTTCAGGCACTGTCAGTTTCCTATATTTCTATCACCAGTCTCCAGCATATGGTAAATATACATTCTCTCTGTCCTTGTCTTCTTTATCTGTCTCTGCCTTTCTTCTCCCCCACATCTATACCTAGACAAAGCCCTAAAACACTATTATTTGCTCATAGTTATGTTAACCCATTCACTCTGACCATACTATGAATGACTTTTCTTTCATAAACTCAATATTCTATCTTCCAGCTACTCTAACACAAACACCCAAAGGCCAAATCTTGCACTACCATAAAATAGAACTAGCATGAACATATCACACTGATCCTTTCTTGTTGGCCTGGGAAATAAATCCTAGTTGTGTGTGGCTATCATTCCCTTTTGTTTTCTCTGCATCGATAACTGTCTTGTTAATAGAAGTACCCTAGAACTCAGAGCAAGTGGGAGGGGTGAGAATGGATTTATAAAAGGAAGAGATGCTCTTGAGACAGGGCACCAGAACTATCCAAGGGTTGACAGTGATTTCTGGGAAACCATCACAACAACGTGCCCTGTTTTTATTTTGTTCCTGACTGCTCCTTTCATTAGATCTACTGAGGCTTCCAAAGATTTCCCCTCCAGAGACAGCCCTAGGGCGCTGTCCTGGTGCTGATGTGTCTTAATGCTCAGAAGTAATTTGTGATGAATAGAGATGTCATTCTGGTCCTGACAGGTGTTCTTGTCATGTTCTCTAGCAGAAGAGGCTACCCTATCCTAAGCTGACATCTCCTGTTAAATACTTCTGCCCTGTGAGTATTTTCACCCACAAAAGTCATCAGCAACCAAAAAGAATTATATAATTTAAGGAAAAGCTCTGCTAGCAGGGAAGAGGCTTGGCAACATCACTTGGAGCAAGTCCAGCATACCAAAGCAGGCCATTTGGACTGTAAAATCCTGGAGTACCTCCCACACCCCAGAGAATTAAGCCAACAACAAACACGGTGGCTTCTTCATTAATGGGCTCATCTTTTCCCTTGTGCACATTGCAGGCCACTGCCATCAGGGAACAGACTCCTGCTCTCAGAATTGGGAGGAAGACTCCAATTCCCATTCCGAAGTGGCTTGGGCAGGCAATATGGTGCCTAGAGAAGTCACCAACTTTCCAACTTTACCCTGACTATACCTCATTAACTATTGTAAATAAAAAAGGTAGAGATACATCCATCCGAGTTCAGGAGCACACTGCAGAGGGAAAGCCCTCATTTCTCCCCTTTCTCCCCTTATGTGCCTAGCACAGAACAGAAACCCTAACATTCATTTAATTCTCACTGATTTGTCTAGGCCAGAGATCAATGTGGGAGAGATTTGTTTGCCCCATTTTTAAATCAAAGAATGCTCAATGGTTAGTGTTGCAGTTGACACATCATATCATAATACATACACACACATATATGTATATATACATAATGAATATTATAATACATCTAGAGCTGGAAGGTACTTACTTCAAATCTATGATTTTATAGATGAGAAAAATGATGTTCATGATAAATCAATGAAATAGCAATAAAAATTTCAGTTTGATTTAGAAGAATTCAATTTAATTAAGCAAACATTCATTGGGAGCCTACTATGTGTCAGACACTATTTTAAGCATTGTGGAGGGAATGAGGAGGAGGAGGAGAAGAAGAAGAAAAAGGAGGAGGAGAAGAAGAAGAAAAAGGAGGAGAAAAAGGAGGAGGAGGAGGAAGAGGAGAAGGGAAGGAAGAAAAAAGGAGAAGAGGGAGGAGGAGGAAGAAGGAAGGAAGGGAGGAGGAGGGGGAGGAGGAGGACCTTCTATACTCAAGGGGCTTAGTTTATTCACTTGCATGAAAATTCTAGGTCCTCCCCTTGCATCCAACATAATGTCTTTAATTATTGTCTAATCAGAGTGAGGAAATCTTCTAAGACTTTTTCAGCTCATTAACCCTAGATAGTAGTAGTGGTGAACTCCATCACAAAATAGCTACCATCCCAAAGAGAGAGTTTAAAATAGAGGACATAGCTCCATAAGTGACCTATGGAATCCCACTGCACCACCTCTCCCAAACTACCTAAGCCAGTTCCATTATTCTGGGTAGAGTCTATTATATTCCATGGACTTCTGACCACATCTTGTCTCACAAGTAAGATCCTGAATCTGTGTTATGCTTTTGATCCACTTTGTTCTTAACTATCCAGGTTAAAGGTTTTTTTTTTTTCATTGCCAATCGACTCAAATCCTAGGACATGCATCATCTCCATAGGGAATAAGCCTATTTGGGAAGCCAAAAAAAGAGACAGTACCAAGAAAAAATAGGTTGAGGAGAATAAGCCTGAAAACAATAAACAAACATTGAATTTGGTAAATCTACTACCAGGGGTGACCTTTGAGAGACATGTTTCAGCAGACTCCTGTAGATGAAAGGCCAGTTGCCAACACATAGCTAGAGAGAATAGATTTGGAGAAAGAAGAAACATGGGTGTATGTAGCATTTTCAGTTGTTTGACTATAAAAGGAGGTTAAAAATGGGATTGTTGTTGGATGTGAGAATCAAGGGAAGGGTCTTTAGAACTGAGGAGATCTGAGTGTGCTTGTATGCAAAGAAGAAGGAGGCAGTTTGGGACAAATAATTCTAAGCCTGTGCCTTCTGTAGATAAGCCCTAAGTGCATCAACAGATGGGCTTCTCCCACAAGGACAGGTCATCATATTAATCTCAAGAGAATGAGTTGGCTGCTGCCAAGTGAAGTGGCAAAAGAATCATTTCTGTATACATAATTACAGCGTGATATTTCAAGAAGAGTGAATCTGAGGATAAGGTACAGAAACCCCCGAGATAGCAGCTTTGAAAACTGTAGTGTAGCTCAGCTTTCATATGCTTATGTAGGTATAGGACAGGCAGGGGAAAGAAAATGAAATGCATATACATGGAAGGAGACACAGTAACGTCCTCTTGTTGGAGTTGTTTGCACGATTAATAGTTAAGAAGTTCATGGGGGATTCGATTCCCAGATGCTGAATTAAAAGAGCTCTCAGAGCTTACCTACTTCAAAGACCGACCAAAGGCAAGAATCTTTTTCATCACTTACATGTTGACCAGATGGCTTCTGTCCCACTGCCTCCAGAATAATGAGTTCATGCCTTGGTTAGGCAGCCTGTTCTATGTTTGTCAGCTTCAGCTTGGGAAAGCATCTATTCTTCCAACAGAGCCTAAATATGCATCCTTCACACTTAGGCTTATAGAGGTAAAATTGGAAGGGGACCAAGAAGCCATTGAGTCCAACTGACTGATTTTGTGTGTGAGGAAATTGAAACACAGAGATAATGATGATGACGACGATGACCATGATAATGATCATAACAAGAATCACATAGTACTTTAAAATACACACACTCTTTTAAAATGTCCCATTTTATCCTCACAATGAACCCAGGAGGTAGGTACTATTAATATCTCCATTTTACAAATGAAGAAACTGAGGCTGACAGTTTAAATCAATTACATAGGGCCACAGCCATAAGTGCCTGAAGCAGTATTTGAATTCAGATCTTTCTGACTTTAGGGTCGATGGCTATACTTCCACAACTTCTACCCATTGATCCTATAGCTATCATCTATAAAGCTACACAAAGTAAGAGCACTTCCTTATGTAGAAAGGCATGATTCTGTGGGAAAAGTGATGATTGAGGATCCAGTTGATGTGGATTCTGTTAAAAAGCTATCTCTGCTACAACCTTAGTCAAATTCATTCATTTATACCCTGTGATGCAATTCCAAACTAATTAAAGTTGCAGGTAACTAAAGGCACAGGGAGAAATAGATGGAAAGATGGGAATTCAATTCATATTGCCCATGAAGAATTCTGTGCAAGACCCCAGATATCACAGGGTGATTGGGAAGAGATAAAGTTGTAATAGTGACATATTATTGATAAAGATTATTGATAAAGAGATGTAAGAGAAACCCCAAGAAGGTCACATGGACCCCCTGTGAACAATTTATGGATGAATATGAGCAAGAGTGGCCCCAAAGTGAACAGATGAGAATAGGTTATGTTTAGTAGCAGTAACAAACATATTTAAGGCAATGATATTACAGATTAGTAAAAGTATCTTTGTTTAACAACCTTGTCTTAGGCCACATTACATTTCAAGCTCACAGACACTCTGGAGTATACCTAATCCTTCTCTCTTGCTTAGAATAAAAAAAGATAAATGCCAACAGAAGTGTGTATCATTGTCACTGTGTGGATTAACATCTGGATGTTAAACTGAAAGTTTCCATTTTCACACAATATTTTCCTGCAGTGATAAACACGATTTTTTGAAAAAATAAAAACAAAAAGCAACAGTCAATCTGGTGCTTTGGGCTTCTTTATCAGCCAACTTGGATCTCAGAATGGTTGATTCAATAGTTCGTGCTATTTGAGAGGCCCTGAATTAACAAATCAGTCTAAAAATAATTAGTCTGTTGGCTGTTAGAGTTTGGCTCAGCCCATAGGGAAAATTTGATACTCTCTCTTCACTTGTCCATTTTGCTCATCTTTCATAGTCAATGAGATGAGGGTTTGGAGGTAGTTATTTTAGTCACTTTCTGCCATGTTTGATTCTTGTGACCTCTTTGGAGAGTTTTCTTGGCAAAGACACTGGAGTGATTTCCCATTTCCTGCTTCAGATTATTTTATAGATGAGGAAACGGAAGCAAATAAGATTATGTGACTTGCACAGGTTCACCTAGCTTCTAAGTGTCTGAGGCTGAATTTGAACTCAGGTCTTTTTAACTCCTGGCTACTCTGTACCACCTAGTTGGCCAGTCAATGAGTTACCATTTTAATTCCCTATTATTTATATGCATAACCTTCCTCTCTTTCCGACTGTGACTGCTCTAGTAAGGGCCTGGACCCCCCTTGCTCAGCTCTGACAAGTCTCCCTCCCCTTCCTCTAAGTCCTACTCCTTTGCCTAGCATTCAGGTGCCTCCATCATCCAAGACCTTAGCTACATTGCTACCTTATAAGTTAGTCCAAAGTAGAAGAAAGAATATTAAAATTGGAATCGGGCATATTCGGTTCATTATTGGTTATTAGTTGTTTTCTGTAAAATAAAGTCCCAGTGACGTGAAGTGCTTTTCCTGGTGTCGTATGACCAATAAAATGGTTAAGACAGGAATTGCATCCATCTTGAATGACTCTCTTCAGCATGGTTTGCCTTATATCATCAGATTTTACCAGAGCCCGATGAGCAGAGAACTGAGGTTGGAAGTACTGCTTGACTCATTGAGTATGCCCTAGGAGATCAACAAGAATTTGTTCATAGAAAAGTCTCAACTTTTATGTTTCTACTTCTATAAACTTCAACTTTACTTTTGAAAAATGAAAGTGATCTAATATCTTGGTGTTTTTGAAAGGTGAGTTACCTCATGATGTGCTCTGAAGCTTGCCTAGAAGCTTTGCCTAGTAAAGCAAAACCATTCAGAAAATTCAACAAAAGTTGATTAAGCACCTACAATATGCAAAATGTAATGCTGGTCACCAGGAAATATATAAATTTAGGTAAAGCAAATCCTATCAGCCATTCAGTGACTCAACATTTATTGATCACCTACTACGTGCCCCTACTATCTGAGCCATTGAGAACACAAACGCAAAAGCAAGACGGGTCCTCCCTTCGTGAAGTTTTCATTCCACTGGAATTCTCCAAGTCCTTTCCACTTGGATCGGCTTGGGACCCGACAGTCTTCCCTTTGGTGAGAGTCCCTTCCAGATATCACTGAGGTACGACGGGGGACATTTAGGGGAGGGAGAAGTAGAACAGGTACCTGAAAGATGCGTTCCAACTTGCACAAAGCCATCATCTTGCAATTCCACATAATTTGAGCTTTTAATGAATGCCTAGAAACAAATTGTGTGGAACTAAAAGAGATGTTAGTTATGTCCAAATTACAATGGAAGTTTTGTGTGGAAATGTGATCCTCTATCTAGGGAATCACCTTTCCATAGCATATACCATCCCATTCAAATAAGACTAATCTAGAATCAAGATCCAGATGGTGGGGGGATGGAGTTCTCCATTTAGCATTCCATAGATATACATCCCTAACAGCTGCCTTTCTGGGATAGTGTTTTCTCTTTAGCAGAGAAGTCACTGGTGATATAGAAAGTTAAAAAAAAAGAACTGAAAAAAAACTAAGTCAAAGAATAAAATTGAGATAATATTTAAGGAAAATTATTTTCTTTGCATGTATTTTTAATTTTTACAGCTTTCAAAATAACTCGGCACCCAGCACCACTCAGATTGACTGACTCATCTCCAAGTCCACACAGTTTCTTTAAAAACAGAAAAATCCTTTTTGAAAATGATCAACAGAGAACATTTTGTTGGAACAGATGCCTCTTTGCCTGAGTGCCCAGCCACGTTTCTGTAGTATTGGAAATGAGTGTTTAAGTTTGAAACACGACAGGGATAATAACCACTAAGTGGGGAAAGAAATCCAGAGTGAGCCTGGCCTCTTTGTCAGTAGTTGGTGATCTTCATGGGAACCTTATAGGATCATGGGTGAGAGTTTGTGAGTGATGACTCTTCCCCGTGTCCCACAGTCCTGAGCCAAGGAAGGGAAGGGTATTTTCTTCCTATATTCTCCTAAAATTATGGGGATGAGGTTTTAAGTCCTAGACCAAAATGATTGATGGATTTTTTTTCTTTCAGTTTTACAAACTCTATCTTATTGATTCCTTTCTCTCTTACTGATACTAATTATATTATCAAGAACTAGTTTCAGCTTTTGCATAAAAGCTCCATTTTGGAAAGACTTCTCAAATTCACTCAATTCAATAAACATTTATTAAACATCTATAATATGCTACACTGCACTAATATAGGGATACAAAAAAGGCAAAAAATAGTTCCTGTCCTCAAGGAACTTACAAACTAATGGAGAAAACCACATGCAAACAAATATATACAAAATAAGCTATATGCAGGATAAATGAGAAAGAATTAGCAGAGGGATCTCACTGGCATTAAGAAGAGTTGGACAAGGCTTCCCATAGGGGATGGGATTTTACTTAGGCTTTTTAAGGAGGGCAGGGAGGTCAATAGTCAAAGTGAAAGAGGGAGAGATTTCCAGACATGAGACTCAGTCAAAGTCAATGGGTGAATGGAGCATCTTGTTCATGGAACAGTCAGGATGTCAGCATAATTGTTCTGACGAGTACATGTTAGGGAGTAAGGTGCAAGGAAACTGGAAAGATAGGAGGGGGTTGGTTATGAAAGGCTTTGAATGCCAAACAAACCATTTTGTAATTGTTCCTAAAGGTGATATGAAGCCAATGGAGTTTATTAAGTGAGTGTGTGTGGCAAGATCAGGCTTTCCTTCTAGGAAAATGACTTTACCTGCTGAATGGAGAATAGACTGATGTGAGAAGAGGCAGACAGATCCACTAGTAGCCTATTGAAGTAACCAAGATGTGAAGTGATAAGAGCCTTCACTAGAGTGATAGCAGTGTCAGAGAAGAAAAGGGAACATATTCAGGAGATGTTGCAGAGGTGAAATCATCAGGCCTTGGCAACAGCTTAGATTTAGGAGTTGAAGTTGACTCCTAGCTTGTGAGCATGAGGGATTAGAAGAACAATGTTATAGAATACAATAATAGGGAAGGTAATAAGGACGAAAGGATTTAAGGGAAAGATAATAAGTTCTGTTTTGGATATTTTGAGTTTATGATGTGTATTGGACATCCAGTTCAAAAGGTCTAAAAGATATTTAAAACAGATTGTGGGTCAACAGAGAGATTGGAGTAGAAAAGGTGGATTGGAGAATCAGTATAAAGACGGTAATTCAATCCATGGGAGTTTATGAGATCACCAAGTGAAGAAGTATAGAAGGCAAAGAGAAGAGGACCCAGAACAGAAACCTGAGGAACATCTATGCTTAGAGGGAAAAGGATTAGGCAAAGGAGAATGAGAAGGAGGGATCAAACAGGTAAGAGGGAAATCAGGTCAGAGTGTTGAAAACCTAAAGAGGAAGTCACTTCTTTGTTGTGATGTGACATTAGAAGAAAACTTTAGAAGAGTCAATGTTATTAATGGGTCATTCCCCAATGATGTCGATTTTAGCCTATCTCACATGATTTCCATCCATGTCTTGGTGTAATGAATGGAATTATTGGGCTTACAAAGACATGAGTTCAATCCCTGCCTCAGACATTTGCTACTTCTGTGTCCTGGGCAAGATGCTTAAACTCTCCAGGCTTTATATTATTTATTTGAATAGCTGAAGAGGCTGGATCCAATGGCTTCAAAGTTCCCTCTCAATTCTAAGTGTATGACTTTCTGGTCTTCCCATAAGTTCTTTTCCAGGTGTTTAGCCAACGATATTGGGTTCCTTCTTACCTTTTTTTCCCCACTGTGTGGCTACTTATGGATTATATGAGAACTCCACTTCTTATCTCGCTCTCAATTCTTAAGCACATTTTTTCTTCTGATCATACCTTAATAGATAATAATTTAAAATCACCACATATATGCTGAATTGGGCTAAAAATTCAATAGATACTTTGATATTGGGAAGTGTTAAGTTCATATAGAAGCATCCATCCTCTTGTAAACCTCCAGAGTCCTAGTTTCCCCCAAGCTGATCTAGCATATACTTTCTCAGACTCAGAAGGATGAGGCGATCCCAGGTTTGGGGAAGAAAGGATTTTAGCAACTTCAAGTCCAGCCTCTTCATTTTATAGGAGAACAAACGGAAGCCCCTAAAACTGAAGGAATTAGCTAATGGGGATGAGGAACATCATCATTTGAATCTTCTGGATGCTTGAATCCTTTGAATTAGGTTTGAAGGAATGTCATTTCCACATAAGAGACAATCAGGAGATATTTTTTTCTTGTAGATATGATTTTTCTTGCACAACAATGATAAGTGTGGAAATGTGTATACATATATTCGATTTGTCAAGTATTTTAACATAATTAACATTAGTGGATTTCCTGCCATCTAGGGGAGGGGTGGGGAGTAGGGGGGAAAATTTGTAACAGAAAGCTTTGTAAGGATCAGTGTTGAAGAATTACCCATACATATGTATTGCAAATAAAAAGTTTTAATAAAAAATAAAAAAAATTAAAAATTAAAAAATATTTAAAAAGATACAATCAATCAGGCAAAGTCCAGCAGCATGATGACCTGCCATTGTTGGGGGTCTTTGCAAGATTGAGTTACTGGCTAATCATGCAACATATCATAAATAAAAGGAGGGTGCCCAGACAAGGGCCAAGCTCTCTTTGGCTTGTTCTTTGGGGTCGATCCCTGACAAAGAGTTGGATTACATGTAGGTTTACAGGGATTTCTCCGTGGTCCAGCCTCTCATTGCTTTATCAGAGTTTTCCAGACAGGAGTCATCTGTTCCTCGTGCCCTCAGAGGAAACTGGGGAACGTATAAAAGGTATGTGTCTTCCATATTGGACCAGTCATGCACCTGGGCCATGCATTCCTTTGGGCCTCGCCCAGATTCCTCATCAAGTTGGAAAGCACCAAGAACATTGGTTCCTGGATTACTCAAGCTAGACTGGGAGCCTCTCCAGACAGAGGGGAATTCCTGTTTCTAGGTACGAGCAGCAGATGGCTGGGCACTAAAAAACAGTGACCCAGGAACTCTAGTCTCCCTGCTGCTACCTTCAGCTATCCAATCATTTGTTCATCCTTTTGGATTGCATTCCCCCTATGTCATAGGATCTGGAGGGAAGCAAAAGAATAATGGGGTTCTTCTCACAAGGATCTTACAATTTACTGGAAAGACAAAGCAAATACCTAGAAAACAAGGAGTGAGCAGCTCAGTTCGGGATTGTTCGATGACAGAATCTGAGATATAATCTACAAAGGAGCTCAGAAAAAGAACCTTATCACAAAGAAAAGTAGCTCATATTTAGAGAGTGCCTTGAGGTATACAAAACACTTTCCCAATAGCATCACATTTGATTCTCATAATAACCCTGGGAAGAGGGACTATTTTTATTCCTATTTTACAGATGAGGAAGATGAAACAAAATGGCAAAGTTACTTACCCAAGATCACACAACTCAGGCCTTTTAGGCTCAAATTCTAATATTCTAGCCACTGGGCTACCCAGACTCTTTTTTTTTTTTTTTTTTTACTGGAAATTCAATAGGGCCCAAACCATTAGATCTGTCTCAAATGAAATGGCCTGTCCCATTCCACAGAGAGATCTATATCCCTGGATGTCTTGAGAGAGGAGATCAAAGGATGACAGGTTAAGGGGCTTGTGGTGAGGTTTCCCATTCAAATGTCAGGGTTGCCTTTAAAGGCCTCTTTTGAGTTACTTGCTGATGAAAGAAGGACCTTAGTAGTGCCTGTGCTCATGGCTGAATGCAGTACAGTTTCAAGGAGAAAGACCCTGTGCACAGAGGGGGACAACCAAAGTACAGTTGCTAGACCCCAGAGATAAGATGATAAGGCCCTGAGCTTGGGTGTTAGTGGGAGGGGAAAGGAAGGGATATAAGAGATACTTTGTAGGAAAATTTGTTGGGA
The DNA here is from genome assembly GCA_023553655.1 of Myrmecobius fasciatus. NCBI lineage: Eukaryota > Metazoa > Chordata > Mammalia > Dasyuromorphia > Myrmecobiidae > Myrmecobius > Myrmecobius fasciatus. The sequence continues at coordinate 79,693 of JAJPUD010002378.1, forward strand.
ATTGGTGATTAACTCTCTATGGAGGCTGGAGAAGGATGAGTCAAAGATGACTCCAAGATTTCAAACCAGGGTGAGTGGGAGAGTGGGTGCATAACTGACAGACAGGCAGTGGGAAAAGAGAGCCTGATGAGAGAAAATGGTATCTGATTTGGGAGGTGAGAGGAAGCTAAGTGACCAGTAGAGGGTCATACAATTAGGAACAAGCAGCTTATATTTGAGCCTACATCTCCTGAACCCAAATTCAAGCACTAAAGACATAATAAAGTCTAGAAAAGGAAGATTTGTGCTTGATATATTGACACTCTCCTCCTGAGAGTTCATGCAAAGACAAAGTCTGTGAACTCTAACCACATCTCTCCCCTCCCCATACTGCCTCTGCCTGTGGTCTTCAGGGACTCTAAGAAATTCTACTTGGAGTCAGTCCATGATCCATCAGTCCATAAGTCATCGAACACACATTTATTAAATATATATTAAGTGCCAAGCATTGTGCTAACCACTGGGGATACAAAAGAAGGCAAGACAGTCTCTGACCTCAAGGATCTCACATTCTGAGGAGGATGAAAACAGCTCAATACATACAATCTCAATATAGAATCAAAGAAATGTGGACTGTGGACTGCTGATGGCTGCATGGAAAAAGTGGGAGCTGAGCTGAGACTTCAAGGAAATCAGAGAAACTGAAGTCTGGTTGGGGAAGGAGAAGATTCAGAAATGCTGTAAAAGCATTGAGACTGGAGAGGGAGGGTCATGGGAAGCAAGAGCGAGTAAGTGAATCTGTTTGGACAATATAATGCACAAAAAGTATAAAAAAGGACAGTGGAGGAATCAGATTGTGAAGGGCTTTCAAAGCCAAATAGAAGACTTCATATTTAATTCTGGCTATAATAGGGGATCACTGGAGTTTTCTGACTAGGTCAGAGCTGCACTTTACAAAAATCACCTTTGTGGATGAGTTGGAGAATGGATTGGAATGGAGACAGACATGAAATGGTGAGACCAAGAAGGATTCTACTGCAAGAATTCAGGGGAGAGGTGAAAGGGCCCTGGATTAGATCCAGTGGCTGTTAGTAGAAAAATTACACAAGAGGTATTTGAAAGATCAAAGGGCAAGACTCAAGAGTGGATTGGATATGTGGAGTGAGTGACATAAGGAGTCGAAGATGACACCAAGTTTGCAATCCTATATGACTGAGAAAATGGTGGTTTCTGTGACAGAATTAGAGATGTCTGGGAAGCAGAGGATTTGGGGGAAAGGGTAATATGTTATGTTTGGGCCATGTGTTTAAGATACCTATGGAAGATTCAGTTCAAGATGCCAAAATGACAAATTGGTGATATGGGACTGGGTCTCAGGAAAGAGACTGAAAATAGAAATAGAAGGAATCATCTGTACAGAGGGGATAATTGGACTCCTTGAAATTAATGAGTTCATCGGATGAGAGCAGTGAAAAGAGAAAAGAAAGCAGAGCAGAACCTTGGTATCTATGCACTGTAGTTGAGATATATGTGAGAAACCAGCAAAAGAGACTGAGGAACAGGAAAAGGGATAGAAAAGAGGAGGTGGGCAATCAGAAGGTGTTTAGCATAACCAAATGCTAGAGAACTCAAAAGAATCAAAATTGAGAAAAGACATGGGAGAGGAAAGTTTAAATTGCTTGGTAAGGTTCAAATCCAGATTGCGGAGAATTTAAAATACAGAAAAGTATAGGAGACAGAGCTAATGAATGTAGATGGTCATTGCAAGGAGTTTAGGTAAGAAAGAGAAGAAAAGTATAGGATGAGAGCTAGCAGGAATGGCATGATTAAATGAGGGTTCTTAAAGGATAGGAGAGACATGAGCAGGTTTGCAAGCAGAAGCCAGAGTACCATAACATAACAAAAAATGAGAGGGGAGAAGGGGAAAAAAGCGGGAGAAGGAGAGACGGAGACAGACTGACAGATAGACAAAGAGGGAGACAGAAACAGACAGAGAGATGATGATTGAGAGGGAAATCTGCTGGAGAATATATGAGGGACTGGGTTCCAGGTAGAGAGTTTGGCCTTGGCAAAGAGGAAAATGTACCTTTTGGGTAAGACAGGGTAAAGGTCCTCCTTTAGGTGGAAGAAAAGATCTGAGTACTTTGAGAAAAAGAAACTCTCATTAATGACCTCAGTTTTTTTTTTTTTCCAGGAAATTATGAGGAAGTTCTCAAATGAAGTGATAGCAGCTTGATAAAGAAAGATCAGAATGTTTGCTTTGCTTCACTGAGGGCCTAGTTTCTATTAGGTAACATAAATGTGTAGTGGACTTAATCAGCACAGTTTTGTGATTTCTTTTATTCTGTTCAGCAATGTGTGATTAAGAACAAAAGAACTGGATGGTGTGAATAATCTAAGATTTGATTTTGTCAAAGTCATGATCAGGACAAGGGATCAAGAGATTTGAAAACACAGGATAGTGTGAACTAGTTTAGTAAGGGTCCAAATAGAAAAGAGAAGACAGTGTATCTAGTGTAGGGATAATGATGTGGGAAAAGACCAAGGAATAGGGAGAATGAATGTCCTGATGAAGCAGAAAACAAACTTTTAAGGTAGAGGGAAATATGAAATGTTGAAAATTAATATTCGTCTAAAGAAATGTTGTTGGGCAGATGAGGTGAAAGTGGAAACATGGGATATGGGAGATGGATAGATTGAGAAATTGGGAAGTTATGGTATGTGACAAAGCATCCAGGTGTACGTTGGCCATTGGAAGTCGCCTAGGGCAAGATTTGAAAAGGAAAGAAAAACTATGAAGCCGGTATGGGATTTATGCAAGAAGGAAGGAGAATGTCTTGGATATCTATAGATAGGGGCCATCATGATCAGGATGGGGAGATAATTGTATATTGCATAAATTTCCAGGACAAGAGAGGTTGTGAAGTAGTGATGGTAGAGTTAGAACCTGTAAGCAACAAAGTAAAGCATGGAGCTTTTCAGATTTTTGATTGTGACCCGTGAATTGTTGGGGGTGGTTCATCAAAGTACAGAAAAACACTAGAAATTGTGAGGTGAGACGCAAGGTCAGAAGAAGAAAGCCAGACCTCAGTGAGTTCTAGAAGACGAAAGGAACAAAAAGAAACGAAGAGGTTTAAGATGAAAGAAAATTTAGCAATTATGGACAAGCATTTCAGAGATCTCGGTAGAAGGAGTAGTATTTGGAATAGTACTTTTGTAGGTTTGAATTGAGGGGAACTGGAGTAAGAGCAAGGATAGTTGGAGATGGAGAATGGTAAGTGGGAGGTTCAGAATCATTGGAATGGAGAAAGTCTGGGGGTGGCTGTGAGAATCCTCTAACCCCTGAGGAATGAAGCCAGGTGGAAAATCAATGTTGGGGTGTTAGAGATAATCATTGATTTGTGCATAGAAACAGAATGTTCGAGGTCCTGCCTTCAGAGCTCATCTGGAGAAATCCCTGTGAGGTTAAAAGGGATATGAGTGGTGAGATCTTGTGAAAGGATTGGCTGCCTGAAAAGGACTTTATACTTGACCAGATCCCTTACTTTATTTAGCAATCATGGCTCCAAGTGGCATGAAGCTATTTCTAGAAGTGGAACTTTTCCCGATGGGATAAAAATTTGATTTTTTGAGAAAACTCTGAAGTATCCCCTAACAGCCCCTGAAGGCCATTTCAAAACAGGAGTGACTGAAATGGATTGAACAGAAGCAGCACTGGTCTCCCAAGGGTGAAAAGTGGCCAAGGCAGCTCCTTTTACAGGAATGCTGTTGGGAACCCATAAATTCTGGTATATTTGGTTAGAGATATAGACTTACTCCTTACTTAGGGAGGCTAGACTTGGAGTCAGAAAGAGCCAAGTCAAGAAGAGTCAAGTTCAAATCCTGATTCTAGTTCTATGGGTGTGATTCTATACAAGTTGCATAGCTTCTGAAACTCAGTTTCCTCATTTGTAAAATAGAGTCATTAGAATCAGTACTTTGCAGCATTGTCCTGAGGCCTACATGAGATAACTCCTATATATATTATGTATGTGTAATGATAGATAGATAGATAGATAGATAGATAGATAGATAGATAGATAGAGATAGATGGATGGATGGATGAATAGATAGATAGATGGATGAATAGATAGACAGATGGATAGATAGATAGATAGAGATAGATGGATGGATGGATGAATAGATAGACAGATGGATAGATAGATAGATAGATAGATAGATAGATAGATAGATAGAGATGGATGGATGGATGAATAGATAGATGGATGAATAGATATACAGATGGATAGACAGATATAGATAGATGGATGGATGAATAGATAGATAGACAGATAGATAGATAGATGAATGGATAGATAGATAGGTAGATAGATGGATGAATAGATAGATAGATAGACAGACAGACAGACAGACATGTCTACAGAGTGCTTTGGAGACTTGAAAAGCCTCTGCCAATATGCCAGTTTCCATTACCTTACTATGACACTTGATTTGTGCACTAGGCTCTGGGAATATGTATTTTGTGAAATTTGTGTAACTGGGAGGAATTCAAATTATTCATCTTTTGATCATTGTATTTGGCTTTAAGGTTTTTTCAGAAAACTTCTGTTCATTAAATTCCTGAATCCTCCCTCCAAGGAAGCACAGAGCATGCCTTTGCTGGAGCAGCTCACCCACTCACAGCCCACAAATCAGCCTGTTTATCATTGGAGTGTTTTTCTTCAGGTACAAAAAGAAATTCTTTTCTCCTTGGTAGGGGCTTCCCCTGACCTCCCACCCACCCCCTGCTCAGGACCGAGTCATTCTCACGGGGATGTGTCATCCAAAGAACAGAACATCCCTTGGCGAGGGAGGCCTGCCTGGCAAATCATCCAAATCCCAGCAGAAATCCACCTCAGGGGTGGGAAAAGCCCATTCTGAGTGAGTGCTAAAGGCTGATGGGCAAAGGGACATGAATTCCAGGGGATCCAGAGAGACTAAGGGACTCCAGGGGAGGCTCCCAGGGAAGGGGAAGGGGAAGGGATGGTTCGATGAGGCAAGCCTAGAAATCCAAGAGACAAACTCAGCTCTCTTTGGCTGAACTCTTTAGTCACTGTAAGGAAGTTCTGCTCCTCCCTGGTACCTCTTTGACCTCACAGAAGTCACTTCAGGCATCCTGCAAGCAATGGTGACAGGGAATCAACCTCTATAGCCACAGTCCCTAATGAGGACGCTAACCCGACAGCTTCAGAAGCAAGGCAGAACCCAGGGTTTAAGAACAGGATGTTAAAAACACCTTTATGTCCAGGCTGCTGGTGGCTCTTGTTTGATGTTTTTTTTCAATTGTGTCTGAAGTTTTGTGATTCCATTGTGGGCTTTCTTGGCAAAGTCAATGGAACGGTTTGATGTTTCCTTCTTCAACTCATTTTACAGATGAGGAAACTGAGGCACAAAGGATTAAGTGACTGTCCCAGGGTCACATAGCTAGGAAGTGCCTAAGGGCAGATTTAAATCTATGGAGCCTAAGCAAAGCATAAATATTCCCTGCCAACAAGGACTGTTTGGGGAGATTGCATGTTAATATATAGGTACTTGAAAGAAAGGAATAAAACAGATGAAAACAATCTGAGAGGGGAAGGGATTGGTTTCTGGAGGGCCAATAAAGGTCTCCTACCTACAGAAGGAAGGACTTACATTCAGTCTTAAAGGAAGCCAAATCAGTTAGGAGGTAAAAAAGAGAGGACAGAAAAAGAGAAAAATAGACAAATCAGAGACAGAAATCAAAACAGAGGAAACAGAGAAAGAGAGAGGGAAGAATGGGAGAGAGAAACAGAGATAAAGAAATAGGAAAATAAAGAGACAGAGAGACTGAAAGGGAAACTGAAACAGAGAGGAAGACAGAGAGATGGAGATATAATGCCATCCATGAAGGATAATCAGAGCAAAGATATAGCAAAGGAAACACAAAGAGACGTGTTTCTTCTCAAGGAACTGCAAATGGGCCTGTAGGTTGGATCATCAAATGTGTGGAAGGGAACCAGGTGAAAGAGGCTACAAAGGTAAGAAGGCATCAGACTATGAAGTCATTTCAAGTCAACAAGCATTTATTATGTGTCTACTGTAGTCCAGGCACTGTAACTGTGCTAAGTACTAAAGAGAGGAAGGCAAAAAAAAAGCCCAGCCTGGAAAGATTTACATGATCTGAAGCTGAATGAAACAAGCAGAACCAGGAAAACATTGTACACAGATGTAGCAGGACTGTGTGATGACCAATAATGAAAGACGTGGTTCTTCTCAGTGGTTCAGTGGCCCAAGGCAATCCCAGTGAACTCTGACTGGAAAATGCTTTGGGCATCCACAGAGAACTATGGGCACTGAAGGTAGATCAACAAGCTCTTTTCACCATTTTATCCTCCTGGTTTTTCCCTTTTGTTCTGATTTTTCTCTCTTGACATGAAACAGGTAGAAATATGTAAAAATGAAGGTACATGTAACAAAAATGCTTTTACGTGTAACTAAGGAAAATAAAAATAATAATAAAATTTTTAAAAACCCAGTTCTTGCTCTCAAGGAACCTTCAGGTTAATAGAGAGATATTCTACAAATAAATAGCCCTGTGCAAATGAGGCTCTATAGGATAAACTGCAGATCCTCCCTGGGGAGGACACCAGGATGAAGGAGGATGGGGAACGGTTTCTTGGAGAAGATGGAATGTTAGTTAAAACTGACAGAAGCCAGGGAAATCAGGCAGCAAAGATAAGGAGGGCAAGAGCTGTTCTGGGCACAGCCCGTGGAAAATGGCCAGCCACATAATGGAGTATTGGGTACAAGGAATAGCCAGGAGGCTGTAATCATTGCATCACAAAGTATGAAAGGGGGAGTAAGGTGGACAATAACTGGGAAGGAGGCCGAGGGCTTTCTGTCTGACCCAGAGATGACAAGATTCCCAGAAAACCCCACTTCCCATTAGGAATGGCTGTTTCTACACATGGATCTTTCACAAAGATAATGTTAAAGGTGGTCTAGAAAAAAGATAATGGATTTTGAAATTTAACAGATCTATATGAGATTATCACTTCTGATACTGGCCTGCTGGGCAACTACATATGAGACATTTAGCCTCTCTATTCCTCAGTTTCTACATTTGCAAAATGGGAACAATAGCCTTTGGATGGGCTAGCTCATGAGGGTGTTAGAAAGAGAGTAACCAAGTGGTCAACCTTCTTTTGCAATAAAAAGAGTATGGCAAGGTACAGGTGTTGCTGCTGCTGCTGTTCACTCCCTTCCCCAAAGGGAATTTGGCTTTCTCCTGGCTGGAGGAAAAAGTAATCCAGAAAACACAAAAGGAAGCTTTAAATTCCTTCTAATTATAGGAATTAAATGAGTAAAAGATGGACTTTTCTCCCAGCAGCCTCAGGTCACTCCAAAAGAAAGATGCATAGGATGAAAAATTTGGGGCAGTATTTAGTGTGTGTGTGTGTGTGTGTGTGTGTGTGTGTGTGTGTGTGTATGTGTGTGTGTGGCATAGGAGCATATGAAATTGTTTGTTTGTTTGTTTGTTTGTTTTTGTGGATAGAGCCCTGGACCCAGCTTTGAGAAAGGGCCGATGTCAAATCCCACCTCAGAACCTTATTGGCTGCATTACCGTGGACAAGTCACTAAATATCTCAAATACTTTCTCAAATATTAGAAATTATCCAGTCCCCAAAACTTGAATTTCAGAAGGAACTTTGAAATTTGGCACAAACTAAGAAAAAATCCTCTTTTTAACATCTATACCTGAGAAGTGATCATTCAGCTTGCCTCAATTTCCTCAGCTGTAAATTGGGAATAATAACAGGAACACCTGCCTTGTAGGGCTGTTTTGAGAATTAAGTGAGATGATATTTGTAAAGCCCTTTGTAAACCATAAAGAGTTTTATAAAAAAAAAAACTAGTTGTTATTAAGCTGTATTGTCTTAACTTATAGGAATCAATTGATTTAATCCAAATGATCAATGTATGAGAACAGGCCATGAATCCATTGCCATTAATAGCTGGCATTAATGTAGAGAGCTAAGGTTTGCCAAGTATATTCCATATATTAATGCTATCCCAGTATCGTAGATCTGGAGCCAAAAGGAACTTTAAAGGGCCACTGGACCACCCCCCTCATTTGAGGGATGATGGAAAAGATGCCATTATCTCATGCCAACAGTCCCAGATTGTCATGTGACCTGCCATATACCCATTTTATAGATAAGGAAACCGAGGATCAGAGGCTAACAGATTTGCCCAGTATTAAATTGTTAATATAGGTCAGCAGTAGGTTTGAACCCAAGCCCTTTCTAGCTGCCTTCAAGTCCACCATTCTTTTCCAGTGCATCACATTACTTCTATTAGTGTGTTTTTGTGTAGACCCAGCCAATAAATCATTATTTTCATTAGGAATAATTTTTAAATAATGATAATAGACGTGTTCCTTTCCTTCTGAGCTGGTGTGTGTCTCATCAGCATGCAGAGCTCCCACAAAGGACTCAGATGATTTGTGAAGAGGGGTTGACAACTGGCTTCCCACCCACATGCCAGGGCTTCAAAACACACTGGCTGTATCTCCATGAAAAAGCCATTTGACAAAATTAACTTACAAAACTGGTACATTCAGTCAAATAAGCATAATGCCAAAACAGCACAACACACACACACACACACTCACACACACACACACTCATACACACACATTCACACACTCACACACACGCACTCATATACTCACACACACTCATACACACACACTCACACACACACACACACACTCACACACCAGCTAATATCGGATAGACATGAACACAATATACAAAAGCATGTAATATATATACAGTACATAATATACTGTAAAATAAATATATATTTATACAGATATATGTTTATATATACATATTAATGAATGAGTTTCATATGTATATATATATTTATATGTATAGATTTGGCTATATAAATATTGTTGCTATTGCTGTTTAGTCATTTTTCAGTCATGTCTGACTCTGACCCAATTTAGGGTTTTGTAGGGTTTTTTTTTGGGGGGGGGCAAAGATACAAGAATGGTTTGCCATTTCCTTCTCCAGTTCATTTTACAGATGAGGAAACTGAGGCAGAAATAATTAAGCATCCAAGATAACACAGTCATTTAGTCTCTGGGGTCAGATTTGAATTCAGAAAGATGACTCTTCTTTTGTTGTTGTTGGGTTTTTTGAACTAAACTAATACTTTATTCTTTTTAATAGCATTTTATTTTTCTAAATCCATGTAAAAATAATTTTCAACATTAATTTTTGCAAAACTTTGTGTTCCACAATTTTTCCCTCTCTCCCTCACTTCTCCTCTCCCCCAAAGAGCAAGCAATCCATTATAGGTGAAATATATGGAGTCTTCCAGACTCCAAATCCATCCCTCTATCCAATCCTCTACCTAGTAGTTATAGATATAAATACAGATAGAGACACAGATAGGGATAGATATATTGGAAGAAGGATTTCAAGGTTATGGCAACTTGGCGAGGAAATAAGAAAAATCCTTCTCCTGTGAGGAAAAAGACTTCATTTGCAACTAAAAGGTGGAAAGGGTGATATGGAGCATTAGGAGTTTAAATGATTTGCCCTGGTTCTCTAAGTCAATTCTCTCAAGAGTAAGATTTTAACTCCCTCTTTCCTGATAAGGAAACTGTTTCCATCTACCCTCTGTACTCTATCTACTGAGCTTTAACAAAGTCTCTTTCTCTTCCTCTTCATTGGCAAATCTAAAGGTATGCTTTGCTATTCACACCCAAACATATCCACATCCAAATATGGGAGACACTGGCACAGGCCCATCCGGCGTGGCATGCCCATGCCAAAAAGGGTGTTGTGCTCCATGGGTAAAGCAGAATTACCCAAGAGAAACAGGAGATGAACAAACTCAGAGGCTTCCCCGCTCCAAATATTCATAGGGATGGTCTGTGCTCTCCCTTTAGTCGAGGCTTCCCAACTTATATTGATCTGATCAGAAACAGTCAAACACAGTGTCCCTTGACCCCAACATAAAGTTGATATTTTGGTCTTCTTTGGGCATGAAGAACTACAGCCATCAATCAACCAACCAACCAACATATATACATTTATCTATGTGTACATATACACTTGCATTATAGAATACCCACACAATCCATATAGAAACATACGTGTGAATTACACATGCATGCAAATATGTTAACATATACATTTATATATGCATGTATATATGCAGAGTGTGACCAACTGTCTAAGGTGACTTCCTCACCCCAGAGAAGGGCCCACATCAAGTAGTTAAGAATCAAATTTTTTCAATATCCTAGAGTTAATGCAGTTTGCGGATCAATGTTTCTGGGTGATCAGTGTAATGAAAGCTCAGGGAGGAGAGAAAGTATCCAGGAAAAGAGGCAAATGCCTAAAAGAGATCCAATCGCATCAGAATTAAGAAGAAGTCGCTTTTCTATTGAAAACCTTGTTTGAATGAATGATCATGCTAATGCTAATTTACAGATGGGAAATCAAGTTTAGTGAGGAAAAATGGCCACCTAAAATTTCGAACCACAGCTTAGATTTACAATCTCAAACCCCAAGATCAGTGTCTTCCCCATTCCCTCCAAACTGCCTCAGTGCCTGACGGAGAGCAGGCATGGGATGATCGTTGGGCTGAACTAAATTGGATTTTGGTCAGTCTGATGCAGAGGATCGAATATCTACTTGGATACTAGAAATTATCTGGTTACAAAAACTTGAATTTCCGAAGAAACTTTGAAATTTAGCACAAACTAAGAAAGAATCATCTTTTGAACATCTCTACCTGAGAAGTGAGCATCCAGACACCCAAAACTTCCAGTGATGGGTACCTCTGTGACATCTGAGGCAAACCATTTCAATTCTAGACAACTCAAATAGGTGGTAGACTTCTTCCTTACATTTCCCAAATCCATCTTATTGCATTTTCCATCCACAGCAATTTGCCGTGCCCTCAAAAACCAAATAGAACCAAAAAAAGTCTCCCTTAAACATGGATGCTCTTCCAATACAGCTGTCAATGCTTAACACCCGAAGTCACTTAAAGTCTTCCCCACTAAACAACCCCAGTTCCTTTCATCAAGAGCACTTAATGTATAATGTAACTATGGATGGAGGTATAGTGTAACTATGGATGGAGGTGGGGATCATTCATTTATTAGTTAAGCAAATATTGAACAGTTTCTATTTTCTTTTTTTATTTTTTTTATTAAAGCTTTTTATTTGTATAACATATGTATGGGTAGTTCCCCAGCATTGATCTTTACAAAGCTTTCCATTACAAATTTTACCCCCAGTCCCCTCCCCTCCCCTAGATGGCAGGAAGTCCACTACATGTTAATAATGTTAAAATGCTTGACAAGTTGTGCAAGAAAAATCCTATCTACAAGAAAAAAAAAAAGATAATCAGAGAAAGGAAACAATGCAAGCAAACCTCAATAGAGAGCATGGAAATATTATGTTGTGGTCCATATTTCATATCCCTCTCTCTGGGTGTATATGGTTTTCTTCACTGAACAATTGGAAGTGGTTTGAGACAATTCTTTGTTGCAGAGAGCCATGTCCATCAGAATTGATCATCATGTAATATTGTTGTTGCCGTGTATAATGATCTCCTGGTTCTGCTCGTTTCACTCAGCATCAGTTCATGCAAGTCCCTCCTAGGCCTCTCTGAAATCGTCCTGCTGGTCGTTTCTTACAGAGCAATAATATTCCATAACATTCATATCCCATAATTTATTCAGCCATTCTCCAATGGATGGGCATCCCCTCAGTTTCCAGTTTCTAGCCACTACAAAAAGGGCTGCCACAAACATTCTTGCACAGGTGGGGCCCTTTCCCTCCTCTAAGATCTCTTTGAGATATAGGCCCAATAGAAACACTGCTGGGTCAAAGGGGATGCACAGATTAATAACTTTTTGAGCATAATTCCAAATTGCTCTCCGAACAGTTTCTATTTTCAAGGTCATTGTGATAAATACCAAGTTTAGTAAAATGTGGTCTGTGGTTTCAGGTAGCATACACTCTACTAAATAAAACCAGCCCGTAGATGAATAATCACAAGGTTGGCTCATATGTCTTTTAAGAACAATAGCAAGAAAGCATCATGTGGGGGTTGAAATAGGCTCTCCCAACCCTATCTCCCTCCCATGCTCTTTTTGTTTCCCACTCTCTGCAGTTCTAGAGTCACCTCTCTCCCTCCTCACCGCAGACTTCCAAGGGATTCCAGAGCGCTTGCTCTCCCCGGATGAGGTCACGCTCTGGCCTTGTTCAGAGCTTTATCCGGGAGACGCTGTGGGAAGAGGAATGCGATCCAGCCGCAGCCCCATGCTCCTCCACTTTATCAGGCTAGCTGGGATGCTTGGCAATCCTGAGTTTCCTTTATCATCCCGGTTGCCCTCTCTGACTCCTCCATATCAACACTCTTTTTATCATCCTATGTCAAGAAATAGGCTGCCCACATAGGCAGCCTCCAATCCTGAAAAGGGAGCAGCAGAGATGGCTCTCAGTATGCATTTCCTTCACATGTTTGCTTTCTAGTCCCCAGGTACTTTTATGCTGTTTACTCGCCTCCTTACCTGAGGTCTCTGGATTTCTTTGTGTTATTCATTTTCAATGCCACGTTATCCGTGTGGATGATATTCACTCCTTTTTCTTGACATGGGCCCATGTCTTCCTTACTTTCTGTCTCTGTACACAACATTTCACCAGCAAGTGAGATGCTTCCATTTGTCTTCTTAAGGCCCCATAGATATTATCAGTGACATTCACTAGTGCTGAATTTTTCCCCTTATGCAGCTTAACCCACGGACCTGCCAGTGGAGCTCAGGGAAAGCCATTTTAGAACTTGCTCACATGGCAATCTCCATTTCATCTTCCTTCCCTGAGCCAAGAGAGAGATGAACAAAGTCCTGCAGCAAGGCTGGGCTTGGATCATTATGTTGGCACTCTATTTAATATTCTGCCAAAGCCATGTAATGACTATATTTCAGCTACCAGGGTTTTCATGGGTGGTTTTCCCTCTTGAATGGCCATGGATGGTCCTGAGGGGCGGGCTTACAGAGTTCCAGTTTTCAGTGCAATTGTCTCAGTATTATCCACAAAGGGAAGCATCTGGAGAATCTTACATCTTTAGGGAAGTCTCTTTCTGCATTATTCTGCAAATCTCCTCTCTTAGAGAGGATGGCACTTTGGAGAGAAAAGATGCTCCTATTTTATCCCTCCTGTGATGTTGAAGTTAGCAATGGGTCATGCAAAAGGATGTGAGTCAGTGGGAAAGATATCCTCATTCTATAACCCTCTCCCCCAAGTTTATCGGCCACCACAAACAAGGACATTCAAAGTTAACATGACCCTGTATATAACATCACATATATATATACATATACATGTATATGTATATATATATATAATATGCATACATACATATATACATATAACATTAATTAACATTACTTTCCTCTGAGTCTTCTCAACACTTGCTAGAAAGGAAGATGGTACTGTAGAAGGAGTATTGGCTTTGGGGTCTAAGGTCATTGTTTTTCAGTCACAAAGGACTTAATCTTTGAGGATTTTGTTGACAGTGCTAGAGTACTTAATCATTTCTTTGTCCAGGTCATTTTACAAATGAGGAAACTGAGGCAAACAAGGCAAAGTGACTAGTCCAGGGTCATACTGCCAGATTTCAAGTGTCTGAGGGCAGATTTTAACTTAGGTAAGATGAGTCTCCCTGACTTCAGGCCCTATCTCTATCCACTGAACCACCCAGCTATCCATATTAGTAGGAGGCTTTTGTTTGATGCTGTGACCAAAAAAAAGTCCATCTACTCTGGAGAAAACCTAGAAAGCAGAGTCTGGAGTCTGAAGACCTATATTCAAATCCCACTCTTGATGCTTAGGACCTACCTACCAATTATTGGTAAAATCACTTATTATCCATAGTTCCCAGGTTCTTCATCTGTCAAATAGGATTAATGCCTACTGAATTCTAAGATCATTTCAATTTCTAGATCCATTGTGCTAAACAAGGCTATGATCCATCTCTTCAATTTACCTTATGCTTTCCCATCTTTATGCTTTAATTTATGTTTTCCTCATTGTTCTACTTCCCCTTTTCATTCTTTAATTTATCCATTAAATCTTATACTTTAATTCCTATTCAAATGTGGGTACCATTAGAGATGGGCCCTTTCTTATTTAGACTTTGTATCTTCCCAACTGCTGAGCATAATAGGTGTATGTAGCAAGCAGTTAAATGTTTGTTGAATTTTATTTCAGAAAAACACATCACTTTCAACAATGTAGACCTTTACTTTTGATTTCTAGAAAGAGGCTTCCTAAATTCATGGACTTCATATTTCTAAGTTGTCTATTCTGAGAAATCCTGATTTATCTCAAAATAATGGAATAGACAACTGCTTTAGATGATAGTGAACTCATTTTTGCGAGTCTTTGTCTCTCTGATTCTCTGTGTATTTCTCTGTGTCTCTGTCTCTCTTTCTCTCTCTCCTTTGATATCTTATTTTCCCAATTACATATAAAAGCAATGTCAACATTTTTTTGAATTCCAAATTTTCTCCCTCCCATCAAGAAAGAAAATAATGGTACATAGGTTATGCATGTGCAGTCTTGAAAAACACATTTCTGTGTAAGTCATTCTCTAAAGGAAAATACAGACTAAAAAAAGTAAACATGGCAGCTAGATGGCTCAGTGGATAGAGTGCTGGCCCTGAAGTCAGGAGGGCCTGAGTTCAAATCCGGCCTCAGACACTTGATACTTCCTAGCTGTGTGTCCCTGAGCAAGTCACTTAACCCCAATTGTCTCAGCAAAAATAAATAAATAAATAAAAATAAACATGTAAAGAAAAAATATCTTTGATCTGCATTTAGGTTCTACCAGTTCTTTCTCTGGAGATGGATAACATCTTTCATCATCAGTCTCACAGAATCGTGTGTACAATGTTCTGGTTCTGCTGATTTCCCTTTATATCAGAGTTCATTTGGTTTTTCCATGTTTTTCTGAGAGCATCCTGCTCATTATTTCTTAAAGCACAATAATAGCACTTCATCCCAATCATATACAACAACTTGTTCAATCATTCCCCAATTGATGAAATCCCCTCAATTTCTAATTCTTTGCCACCACTAAAAGAGCTGCTATAAACATTTTTGTATATGTAGGTCCTTTTCCTTTTTGCTTTTTTTTTCTCTTTGGAATACAGACCCAATAGTGGTATTACTTGGTCAAAAAGTATGCATGGCTTTATAGTCCTTTGGGCATAGTTTCAAATTGCTCTTCAGAATAGTTGAATCAGTCTACAACTTCATAGAGTATATTAGGTTTTAATTTTCCCACATGCTCTTCAACATTTGTCACTTTACTTTTCCGTTGCAGCCAATCTAATATGGTGGAAGGTAGTAGCTTAAAGTTCCTTTAATTTTCATTTCTGTCATTAATAGTGATTCAGAGCATTTTTCCTATATAACTATAGATAGCTTTGAATACTTTGCCTGAAAACTATCTGTTCATATTCTTTGACCATTTATTGAGAAATGAGTCTTATTTCTACAAATCTGACTCCATCTTCTATGTGTTTGAGAAGTAAAATCTATATTAGAGAAAGTCCTTGTTAAAAATGTGTTTTTTTCATAGTAATAATTAGCAATTATGTATTTTTCTCTATCCTATGCTCCCCCTGTTTATCTATTCTCTCTTTTTTTATCCTGTCCACTCTTAAAAGTGTTTTGCTTCTTTTACCTCCCCCAACAAGCCCTCTCTTCTATCAACTCCCCCTGCTATTTTCCCCTTCCCTTTTCATTTTCCTATATGGTAAGGTAAATTTCTACACTCAACTGAATGTATATATTATTCCCAGTTTGAGCTAATTCCTATAAGAGTAAGGTTTAGATGTTCCCTTCCCTGTTCCTTCTCCAAAATAAAATCTCTTCCAGACCTCTTTTATCTCTTAACAATTTAATCCATTCTTCCTATTCCTTTCCCCTTCTTCCAGTGCATTCTTCTTTCTCAACCCTTAATTTTATTTTTTTTTAAAAAGTAATCACACTATCCCATTTCACTCACACTTCTGATTTCTGTCTACATATATTCCTAACTGTTATAATAATAAGCATGTGTTAGGAGTTATAAATATTATTTTGCATGTAGTAATATGAGCAGTTCAACCTTGTGATTTTTCTTTCCTTTTTACTTTTTTATACTTCTATTACACCATGTATTTGAAAGTCAAATTTTCTATTCAGTTCTGATCTTTTCATCAGAAATGCTTGAAAATCCTTCATTTCTTGAATATTCATTTTTTTCCTCCCATGGCATTATATTCAGTTTTTCTGGGTAGGTGATTATTGGTTGTAATCCTAGCTATTTTGTCCTCCAGAATATCATATTTCAAGCCTTCTGATGCTTTAAAAGCTGCTAAAATCTTGTGTTATTCTAAATGTGACTCCACAATATTTGAATTCATTTTTTTTTTGGCTGCTTATGGTATTTTCTCCTTGATCTGGAAGGTCTGGAATTTGGTTATAATATTCCTGGGAATTATTATTTGGTGATTTCTTTCAAGAGTAATTGATGGATTTTTTCAATTTCTATTTTACCCTCTTGTTTCCAAAATGAGAAACTGCCATTTCCCCAGATAATTTATTGAAAGATGATATTGTAATTGTATAAATATGTATACACATATTCGATCTGTCAAAAATTTTAACATAATTAACATGTATTAGATTTCCTGCCATCTAGGGGAGGAAGTGGGGAGTAGGAGGGAAAAATTTGTCACAGAAAGCCTTGCAAGGGTCAGTGTTGAAAAATTACCTATGCATATGTTTTGCAAATAAAAAGCTTTAACAACAACAAAAAAAATAGAAAGAAAGATGATATTTGGTCTCTTTTTTTTTAATCCTGACTTTCTTAATAATTCTTAAATTATTTCTCCTGGGTGTATTTCCCAGGTCAGTTGTTTTTCAATGAGATATTTCACATTTTCTTCTATTTTTTTCATTTTTTAAAATTTTGTTCGATTGTATCCTTGCTGTCTCATAAAGTCATTCATTAGTTTTCATTTGCCCAGTTCTAACTTTTAAGAAATTATTTTCTTTAGGCAGCTTTTGTACATCCTTTTCCATTTTACCAATTCTACTTTTTAAGGAGCTTTTACCTTCAGGGAATTTTTGTGTATTTTCTTCCATTTGGCCAATTCTGCTTTTGAAGGCATTATTTTCTTCATTGGATTTTTGTGCCTCTTTTACCATTTGGTCTATTCTGTTTTTTAAAAGATGTTATTGTTCTTCAATATTTTTGTGCTTCCTTTAGCAAGTTATTGATTCTTTTTTCATGATTTTCTTGCATCACTCATTTCTCTTCCGAATTTTCTCTCTACCTCTATTATGTTTTTTTAATCATTTTTGAGTTCTTCCATGGCCTAAAACCCATTCATATTTTCTCTGAGGACTCATATGCAAGAATTTTGAAATTTGTTTTCTTCTTCTGAGTGTGGGTTTTTATTTTGCTTGTCGCTATAGTAACTTTCTATTGTCATTTTTTTTCTGTTGTTTGCTTATTTTCTAGACTATTTCTTGACTTTTAACTCTATGCTAAAGTGGGTTCTGCTTCTCAGGTTGAAGGCGGCACTGTCCAAAGCTTCATGGTTTTTTTTTTTGTTTGTTTGTTTGTTTGTTTGTGCAGCAGTTTTCAGAGGTAATTTGGGGAATTTGTCAGGTTTGGACTCTCTTAAGGTAGTGAAATCTAGTGAGGTGTGTATCTACTACTTTCCTATACTGTGCACTAGTTTGTGAGTGACAACAAGCACTCTTTTCAATCCGGGAACTGTGACCAGTGCCCTGCTCTCTTGCTGCTGCAACTTCTGCTATGCTAGTGTTCTTTATCGCACTGGGACTAACACCTAGGACTGTGATCCGTGTCCAAATATAGGCAATGCAGTAGAGTCCTGCCCCTGATGCCAGAAAAGAGACCCCTTTAAATCTCTTTCTGACATGTTTTCTGATTCCCTTACCATTTGTGGGCTGAGAAATCTGAAAAGTTCTGCGGCTGTCATGGAGTCAGTTGCTCTAAGCCTTGCTCCTGGTTTTGTGTCGGCACAATCTATGCTGAACTGCATGCTTCTCACACTCTGATACAATAGACCTTTCCTGCAGATCTCCTAATTTTGGGGGTGATGAAAAATTGTTTCACTTTGTCTTTTTGTGGGCCCTGCTACTCTAGACTTTGTTTGAAGTCATTATTTAAAGAATTTGGGGGAGAACTCAGGCCAGCCTCTGCTTTTACTCCACCATCTTGTTCTGCCTCCAGGCTCATCTCCTTAAACTGAGTCTGACTAACAACTTGTTGGGAATGTTTATTCGGGATGGGGGGTGGGGGTAAAGCAGTCAAATTTAATTCACTAAGCACCTACTATGTGTCAGACACTATGCCAATGATTGGTTTGGTTCAAGAGGGCACAGAATGTTTTTTGCAAGGATGAGGTTTTAGGATCTTGTGAGATTTCAAGATTGTGTGAAATTTTGTGATTTTACTTCTATGCATTTTGTGAAATTCAAATCATGTCTGTTCTATTTCCCTGATTCCTCTAGGAAATAAATCAGAGAACATGCATTTGTGTTTATTTATCACTTCATGTATTTAATTGTAACTTTCTTTGACAAACACAAAAATTCAAAAACATAAACAAAATTAAGAAAGGAAGCAAGAGAAACAAAGTAAAATAAATCAAAATCATAAATCACAGTATATGTGTCTGTCAGCTTCTGTTTTTATTGATCATTAAAATCCAAATAAAATATATTTCAGATGTCTCAATCAAAATAGTAACTAAAGTATATAAAGCTTTGCCACTCTAAAAACTATTCTCTGTTTTTATAATAAACTTATTGGATAAACTTCTGTAAGTAACAAAGTTTTCTTTAGTTTGATTTTTGCCTTATCTTATTTACTCTAAATCTTGTTAGATGGAATAGATGGTCATTTATTCTAAGATTTGATGACATTAGCATCAATAGGACATTTATATTCTATTAGAAAATTTATCAGGTCTTCCTCCATGACAACAGCCAACAATGTTTGCAAATAAAAATCTCCTTTCTTATTTTTCCCATAATATTAATAGAGAATCTCTGAACTGAATTATTCTTCTAAGGGCATTTGTCAAAAAAAACTATTGTTATCTTAACTCCTAAAAGACAGACATTTTCAAAGAAGAGGGAATAAGTATATGCTTTGCTGTATTTGCTCAGTAAAATGTTGGCATTTTAATAATCAAAGAGTAATAAATACAATGAAATAGGGTAGCTTCTTGAATTTTTGGTCATTTATGTGACTATGAATTTATAGTTTGATAGCAAAAACTTGCCTCTTTTTACCTTCTCATTGAGCATATTTGCAAAATGGTACATCATTCATTCCATTATGAATTTTTTGTTTGTGAAGTCTTTTTCCAGTCATACACAATTCTTCATCACCCCATTTCAGGTTTTCTTGGTGATGATATTGAAGTGTTTGCCATTTTCTTTTCCAGCTCATTTTACAAATGAGGAAACTAAGGCAAATGGGGTTAGATGACTTGATCAGGGTCACACAGCTAAGTACATAGGCAGATTTGAACTCAGGAAGGTGACTTCCTGACCCAGATCCGGCATTCTGTCTACTGCACTATCTAACTGCCTGTGATATAGATTTTACAAAGATGACAAAATTGTCACAAGGATCAGTAGTGATTTGTGTTCTCTCAATTATCTTTTGGGAGATAAATATATCTGTTTCTATTCTTTTGGTATCTTCCATTTCTTGATTTATTTCATAAAGTGCTCCCTAATTCATTCAAGATTATGTTGTCCACAGCATTGTAGGAGTTCCTTCTTGTCTTTAGCCGCTTTCCCACACTTCACCTTTCTGTATTCTATTTATATTTCCTTGTATAGCACTTAGGACACAGAAGTTTTAAAAAGCCATTTGTGGTTCTACTCTTACTGCTGATGAAAATACAAATGTTCCTAAATCTGTTCCAATTTATACTACTTGTTATCATAGTTTCATCTCTCCATATTCATAGGATGATTTGGTAATGCTTGAATCTTTTAGATTATCTCACTCAAGATTATTCACCAGCCTCCTCCATGATGTCTTACAAATATTCCCATACCGAACTCTACATTGATAGTGTTTTTGGTTACTCTTCCTCTTCTTATCAGTAAAAGCAAATGTTTGATGACTGAGTCAGTTTCCATGTTATTGTTTGTTGGTTTGACTGTTTGCCTTTCTCTCTGTGATTTACATAGAATATTCTTTTTTCAGGAAATAGTAACTAAAATGTCAATATCTTGATAGTTATTAATTGTTATATCTCTCCTTTCACAATCTTTAGCTCAATAGGTCAGTTTGATGCTATTGGGTTAATTCACAGCCCCAAATACTCATTTTTAGCAAGTTTCTAAATTTGATATTTATTTTAATCTTTACTAGAACAAGTAGTTAGTCTAACTATAGCATGAAAACTCACTCTAATATGACTTCTACATCAAAGCTTGTCATTTTCTGACCATTTAGATATAATTGATTTTTCATGATTATGTCAGAATTCACCATGTTAAGGTTCTAAATCTCTTCCGGGAAAGTACTCCTAAAATGTAAGCATGAAGCCTTGGAATAATTTATGAGCCTCAACTTTTCTCATTTTTAGAACCTCATTGTGAGCAAAACAATACTGATCTATGATCTGACATCTTTTAACTCCCTTGTGTTCATCTCCTGGCTACTGTCTAAAGTCCCCAATAGTCATTAATTAGATATTTATTGGGATGGCTACACATTTTAGCAAGTAATTTCTTGGCCAATTAAGTCTAGTTGACAAATTGATGGTAAAACACTAGAAAATGAGTGCCCAGAGCCATAACTGGAACTTCTTGTTCTGGAAGATAGCACCATGAAGCACACCTTGGCACCTAGACAATCCTTTGGGCATATTATGTGTCCATTACATTATTCATCATTTGTTGTTTTCAAAGAAGACCAATGACAACAGAAGGGTAATGTCTTGACTGGCAAGTGAATTGGACTTAAGTGAAGCAGGACTGTCCAAAATCATCAGCCTCACTCTCTCCTCCAGAGTCGCCTGAGTCCAATTGCAAGAAATAGTCCAGGATGACTGAAAGGGGCCATGGATGCAGTGGGAGACCTTGGACTTTTTAAGCTAAGCTCTTTCCCAGGTCACAGCTTGTCTGAAGCAACATTCATTCATGCAGTAATTTAAGACTAAGTAAGACTTCAGACAAAAGCTGGCTTGATTTGCATATTTAAAAGAATCAATCCACTGTAAAGAAGTTAGTAAATGGACAAGTCAGAATCTTCCTTAACTCAAATTTAGCAAATTTGGATCATTTAACCATTTGAAACATTGTTCAAGATTTTAGTCTAAGCTGGTGAGGGAACGGTAGGAGAAGATTGGAGTCCAGCCAAGGAAGCGTCTACCACAGAGATGTGGCCATGCTGTTTCATGGGGAAAATAAAATTACAATGGGTGGCCTCCAAGATCTTTCCCAGTTTCACATGTATAATCCTACCCCTGAAGCTTTGAAGTCTGAGAACAGAAACAAAGCAGAGTCAAAGGAGATAATGTCAATTTGATGATGCTCCTCTTACTAGTTTGCTCCGAGATCTCTTGAGAGTGGAGCAATTTGCAAATAACAGGCCATGTAAATGAGCTATTCTTATACTCCCATAGTAGAATGTCACTAGCATCATCTTCCAAAAATAGACAGAAACAGATAAGACATTGAACTAGTCATAAACTCAGACCACCTCTGCATGCACTAATTCAGTTGGATAAAGAGAAAAGTTGAAGTCAGACAAATAACCATTTACTTAGAATTCTTTAAGTAAAGATAAGGAACCATTTATTTGAGTGAATTCAACTAGTTGTTGAATCAGAGAGTGGGAGGGTAATGTGTAAGTCATCTAATACATCTCAAGCCTCCCAGATTTTAAATTTGTGATTTAAAAAAATGAAGGCAATTTAATTGAAATGCTTACTAATCCTTTCAAATGCCTTGTACACTGTGAATGTTCCTGTGTGGTCTAAATTTGGGTCGGTCATTCATCAATATGTTGAGTCATCAGGGTTTGTAGCTTCCAACGCACTAAGGAAGGTTTTTCACTTGAGGCATTGCTTAAAATGATTCCAAGTTGGGGCCTTTTTGCAATGTGAAAAAAAAGAAAATTCAGAATTGAAAAAGTATGATTTGGTGAAATGTTTTTGAGTTTGTACATTCGTTTCTGTGTTTATTTGTGCTCGGCATATATTAATTCTTACATTCAGGCAATTTTATCAACAATTTTTATATGAGAAATATTTGTGAATAACATATTCTTGTCCAGTTTATATAATACTTCCTCAAAATTCAGAGGGAACAGAGTCAAAACCATGGCTTGTCAGAAGCTCATAGAGTTCGGGGCTCATAGAGTTCATGCTATCACAGATTCTATAAGATGGATCCTCAACTATAGAAAAAAAATCAATCATAGCCAATAGGGAAAGGGCTGCAGACATGATATAGACACACAGTTCTTTCCAGTGGGAAATGTCTTAGGGATATATATATATATGTATATATATACATATATATATATCCCTAAGGATATCCATGAAGGAAGATTCCATGGAAATTTCCCAATGTAAGTGCCATACCCGGATTCCAAAATCCTTCCAAGAAAAATTTTAGAACCTGGAGGTAAGCTGGGACTCCTATCCAAAACAATTTTGAGGGAACTCCAAATAGACCACTTCTGAGAAAGGAAGGGAAGTAAAGGGACAATGTCAATAACAGAAAAATGAAGATGGAAGTATTAACAAATTATAATGATGACTAAAATTACTCATCTTTTTCACTCGATGTTCTTCACCTAATTGATAATATGGCAATTGCCCATGAGCTAACCTCCTCCTCTTCCTTCTCTTCTTTTTCTCCTTCTTCAGACAACATTCTGTCCCCTATTATGTCCTCTTTTTCTTTAGTCCCTTCTTATCAAAGCTCCCTATTTTAATGCCATAACTTTTTCTCTTAGTTCTTCTGTCCTCAGTTTTTCCAACACTGAGAACTTCACCTCACTTCACTATATACTTAAATTATCATTCTATAGTTCTTTTTTTAAAATAAAAATTCAATTAATAAACTTTTCTAACTTTGTTGGGGGTAAAGAATACTTGTAACAAAAATGCATTATAGAATTAGGTCTTGATTAGTGCAAATAACAAATCTCCTGAAATGACAATACATACTTAAATTTGTGCTATTTCAGGTTACAAATATGCAAAATATGGTAATTAGTACCAGCCCAATTAAAATGTACAATGTGAATTTGAATAATGTGACCTCTTGAGGAGATGGATAATTGAGATGTGTATTTTCATGTAAACTAAATTTCTTCATTGTCCATGTCCAAAAATATATGTCTCTCTCTGCTTCAAGCCCATCCTTTGCCAAGAGGTGGACATCATGCATCACGTTGGTCCCTGGAAACATGGTAGGTTATTGCATTTATCATATTTCAAAAGTCCTTTAAAGTTATCTGTCTTTTAAATGCTATGATTCTTGTAGGCAATTGAAGAGACACCTCCTTATCCTTTACAGAGATGGGGAGGAGACTTGCTATGGATTTTATATAATGTCCATTTTCTTAATAAGTCAATTAGTTTTGCTGATTTTTTTCTCTTTTACATATTTTTCTTTTTAAAAATATGTTATACATATACATATACATTTTTACATGTTTAACACATATCGGATTACTTGCCATCAAGGAGAGGGGGTTGAGGGAAAGAGCGGAACAATTTGGGACACAAGGTTTTATAAGGGTCGTTGTTGAAAAATTATCCAGGTACATGTTTCAAAAATAAAAAAGCTTTGGGGCAGCTAGGTGGTCCAGTGGATAGAGCACCAGCCTTGAAGTCAGGAGAACCTGAGTTCAAATTTGACCTCAGACACTTAACACTTCCTAGTTGTGTGACCCTGGGCAAGTCACTTAAGTCCTCAGCAAATAAATAAATAGCTTTAATAAAAAAAGAAAAAAATTGTTATAAGGAATAGTTCTCTTGAAATGAGCAGATATGGAGGAAATTTTCACAATGTTAAAACAAAAGATATTAGTAAGAATTTATTTTTTTAAGTAGTATCTTTCTGATTCTTCACTTTACTTTGCATTAATTGATACAAGTTTTCCCAGACTTTTCTGAAACTATTCCTTGCATCATTTCTTAAAGTACAATAACAGGTCATTATATTCATATACCATAATTGGTTCATCCATTCCCAGATAGAGACCTCCCTTAGTTTCTAGTTCTTTGGCACTAAGAAAAACATTGTTAAGATTATTTTCATACACAATGGTCCTTCTCTTATTTCTCTAATCTGTTTGAGATATTGAACTGGTAGTAGTATTCCTTGGGCAAAAAGAATATGTACCTTCTCTTTGGACAAGGCTCCCAATTGCTTTCCTGATCTGGGCCAATTTACTGCTCTATCAATTAGTATATATTAATGTGCATGTTTTTCCACAGACTCTACAATAACTGTCATTTTCACATGTTTTGGTCCTTGCTGGCTAATCTGATGGGTATGAGGCAAAATCTCAGTGTTGCTTTAGCTTAAATTTCTAATTAGCAGTTATTTGGACTTTTTTTATATGATGGAAACTCAATGATAGTTTGAGTTTCTTGCTTTGAGAGTTGTTTCTTAATACCTTTTGACAGTGTATCAATTAGGGAATATATCCCTTTCTGTAGACATCTCAAACTCAACATGTCTAAAACATATCTTTATCTTTTCCCTCAGTCCCAGTGTTCCTTCTAACTTCCCTATTTCTGCCTAAGACAGAATTTTTATTTTTATGTATAACAAAACCAGCAGAACTATAAACATGGAGCATTGGGACTGGGAGAGAAAGAGCAGGGGGTAGCTAGGCTATAAATTCAGTCATAATGGGGAGGGGGAGTAAGCAGACCAACCTTCATTCCTGAAAGTGCTGAATAAAAGGCCAACCCAGAATCAGAACACCAGCTAATGGCAACTGTGCCAGCCAGTATCACAAGCTGACAAAGAATTGTGAAGTGTGAGATGGCAATAGGTGTGGCTTTGAGAGAACCTATTCATGAACCTTGCCCCCTGATCAACATACATACAAGAGGGGGAACCCACCACCTGTTGGTCATTCCATTTGTAGATAACTCTAGTTATACTGATCACACAGAGTCATCAATTCAGAGCTAGGAGAGACTTTTGAGGTCAACTAGTCCCAACTTTATGAGAATGATTTTCTTTGCATCAGGATTTAATTTGCCCTAGATCTTGGAACTCATTGTTTGAACTTGTAGTTTCTAAGGCCAAATAGAATAAATGCAATTCTTCATCCATCTGGCAGAACATCTCATATTCTCAAAAGCAACCAGCATACTCCATTCTCTTATTTTCATTTTTCTCTATATTAAATACCCCCAGTTTCTTCTACTGGTCCTTACCTGGAATATTCTAAAGGCTATTCAGTAGTCTGGTTATAACCTCATGGGTTATCACAGTACTCTACTTCAAACGTGATAACCAAAGTGGAGCAAAATAATATTGTACATTTTATTGGTACCAAATATTATGTTTTTATTTTATTTTATTTTATTTTAAAGCTTTTTATTTTCAAAACATATGCAGAGATAATTTTCAACATTCAACCTTGAAAAACCTTGTGTTCCAAAAATTTTCCCTCCCTTCCCCTCATCCACTTCCCTAGATGGCAACATGGGCAAGTCTTCCATCCATACTTCCACAATTATCATCCTGTCAAATATTACTTTAAAAGTTTGGAATTCATACTCAAAGCTTATTCTTTCATAAATCTATAACTTTCAAAGAACAACTAGATTTTATTGAGGTATCATATAAAGAGATTATCCTCATCTGGTACAACTAGATTCCATCAGCAAAAACTACAGCATCAGAGATGGAATCGGAAAGACCTGACTTCAAATCCAGCCATAGTAGCTGTGTGATTTTGGACAAGTCACTTAGCTTCTGTTTGCATCACTTTCTTATCTCTAAAACATCCCAGGCCTGTCATGGGACTCAAATGCAATATTTTTAAAGCATTATTATAGGGCCTGCCACACAGGCACTATATAAATGCTAATTGCATTATTATTATTAATTACTTCATCTTCACATATTTATGTTTCTTTTAATGTAGTCTACAATTAGATTAGCTCATCTGGCTTCCATGTTGATTCATCCTGATCTTTCTGTCTCAGAATTTCTCCAATGAGGGACCATCTTGTCCCATTCCTCTCTCCCCCATCATCCTATGTTTGTGAAGCTGATTTTGGGAACCCACATGTGAGACTTTATATTTATCCCTCTTCAATTTCATCTTCTTATTCTTGGCCCAGTAGTTTAGTCTGTTAATGTAATTTTGGATCCTGACCCAGTCTTGGTTAAACTCTTTTAAAAAAATCTATTTTTTTCACTGCCTTGTATATCACCTTGTTTTGTGTTAGTATAACTCGTTCAGGAACAATAAGCATTCTATTATGGTTTGGCCCTAAATCCATGAGAGTCAAAGAGAAAAATTGACCAATAAATTAATGTGTTTTTTTCTTTGTCATCAGTCGCTTTCCCATTTGGGGCCCTGGTTTAAACAGATGTTCACATCATAAATTGCGGTTCCCACGTGAAATGTTATGTCATAAAAAAGTCTTTCTGATCCCAGAAGATGTTTAGGTTTTATTCTGATGCTTGAGGACTGCTAACCCTCAGAATTCCCCTGACTGCCACTGATAGGACTAAAGAATTGGTTCTTTTCAGAGGGTTCTCTAATCCCCAGTCTTTATTCACCTGATACAGCCTAGTACTTGTGTTTCCTAAACTTATTTTCTTTTGAGAGTTAGGAAGCTCAAGACCCTCTAAAGCAAAATCTTGTGGAACCAAGAGAATCAGCTTACATCAATATCTTCCTTTAAGTTTTATAGATCATCTTCCTCACAGCAAACCATGAAGCAAGTCTTGTGGAGATAATGCTCCCCATTTTATGGATATTGAAACAGGCTCAGAGATGTGAAGTCACTTTCCTAGGGCCATACAGGAAATGAAAAAGGATGTGAAATCTGTTTTCCTGACTCTAGATGAGTTCTTGGGCAGCGCCACATGCCTGGCTCAAGATCATGAGCACAGTGTGCTCCCAGGACTACAAATTGGAGCAAGTGTAAGAGAAGGGATTCAGAGGAGAGAGAGATGGTATCTATTCCATTTCTTGTTATAGCAATTTCCCTGTATCATTTCCTTTTACACACTCCTATAATTCCTTCCTCAGAGTCTACAAAGAAGGAATGGAGTTCACAAAAATAAGGATGGTTTCATCAAGAAGAAAGGATTTATTTTCAATAAAATTCCTCATCACAGAATTCAACTTGAGTTGGGTTCTGAGTATCTGAACACTACTTCTTTCTTTCTTCTTACTCTTTGACAAGTTCCAAGTGCTGCACATTGTGTTAGTAAAAATATGGCTTCTGTCTTCAAGAAACTCAATCTAATGGGAAAAACAACGTTCAAACAACTGTGCACATATAAGATATAAACCCACAGTGTCAATGAAAGGGAATCTCAGAGGGAAGGCAGAGTGTTGGCCACCATTCAAAGCCCATGTTGAATGAGCACATATAATGAGAAATGGGGCTATTGAGCTTGCTTGTGTAATGAGGTAGAAGAGAGACATCATCGTCTCTCCACAGTGTGAGGTTTTCCCACTGCCAATCTACTGTCACTTTCCATTTATCCAAGAAATCCTGCTCTATTACTTATTCTGAAGCATTTTTTGATTACCTGTAGAATCCAAGTTCTTTAATGACAAATACTGTCTCATTTTTTGCCTTACTTTATAGCTCCAGGATTTAACCCAATGCCTGGCACAGAGAATATGATAGGTATAAACACTTTGGCTAATTATTTGCCCCCTCAAAAAATTCCCATAGCTCCTTATTGGGTCTCAAATTGATATTGTGCCACGCATCTTAACATTTCTCATTCTCCTTCATTATGACTCTATAAGAAAGGTAGCATCATTATTTGAATGCATTTTGCAGATTAGAATTACAACTCAAAAGGCAGATTAGAGTTACAACTCAAAAGGCTTTTGCTATTGCTCTTAATTATTCTATTGCTTTGTATTCCTGTGAGTACATTATCTATACCTCTGTATGTGTAGATATTGGGACCATAGTTTGTCCGATTCCACAATGCCCTGCTTTATTTATACTACACAGACTGGGATGTTCAAAGCATGTCCAATTGAACTGGGCAGTCCAATATCTCTCTCTCTATGTAGTCTTCTCTACCCAGAGATCCACCAACGATCCTTAGCCTAACAGCTACATCCTTTCAAAACTCTCCCAGCATTTAAAAAAAGCCCATTAACAATGGACATATCTCTGTTTGTGAAAGCTCATGACCTTGGCAGACTATCTCACTGTATTTTAGTTTATTAAACCCTTTTTTTGTTGTCAATCCCCATATTCTTGACTCAGTGTGTGGTCCCTATTTCCCCTGAAGGTCTAGTCTTGGACTTTAAAATGGCAATTTTCCCACATCAACCTTTCGTGAAATAATGTCTTGCATTTGCATTATCTTTTTGCCATTTCAAAATCCTTTCAAAATGAGATTCCTATTTTCTTTACACAAGAGTCCTGTAAACATAAAATAAAAGTCAAAGAAGGGTTCCCTTTTTCATTATTTGGGGGGAAACTGAACTAACAAAACTAGGGTATATTTCATGTGAGTTGGACTTTTCACAGAACATTGTATACAACACTCTATTCTTTAATATTTTAAAGGCCATATAATTTTAAATGATTCAA
The DNA here is from genome assembly GCA_023553655.1 of Myrmecobius fasciatus. Classification (NCBI taxonomy): domain Eukaryota; kingdom Metazoa; phylum Chordata; class Mammalia; order Dasyuromorphia; family Myrmecobiidae; genus Myrmecobius; species Myrmecobius fasciatus. The sequence continues at coordinate 108,617 of JAJPUD010002378.1, forward strand.
AGTTCGGACTCCTTGTTAATAGATTAAAGAAATTTCTCCTTTTTTATGTCAGAAATCAAAATCCGTTCATCCCAGACCTGCCTATTGTGTTGTGCTGGTTCAGATCATGATCTATCATATGGCAATATAGCATTTACCTATAATTCTTCATTTCAGCTAACTTTGTTCCAATTGGTAATTGATATCATGTAGGATGTATTGATCTCAATATCAAACAATAGTTTACTGGTAATCAACACTGTAAAAGGGTCATTGAATCTACTTCACATGTCGCTTTTACTTCCTATCAAATAAAGCTAATTCACAAAACTTCTACAAATAAGTAAAAATCCATGTGATCCAGTTATGTTATAATCATAAGGCTATATATAAAATAGACATCAGTGAAATCACAATATAGAAGCACAACTTTAATTCTATTTAAGAATTGCAAACATGCTGAGTAAGAAACTGAAGACCTTTGGACCAGTAGTCATGCTTTGATCAATGCTGCCAATCAAAAATAAGGAATAATAGAAATCAAGGAAGCAATGAGGAGATTGGGGAATTGAACAGCTGGTAAAGAAGGTCATATCTGAGAATAGGATTTGGATTTCTGGACTCTAGCATAAAGTAGAATTCCACAGAATCTCACAGGAACATCATAAATGATTTAATCACACTCCCATGCTTGAACAAGAATTCCCACTCCATCTACAACATACCCAATAAGTGGTTTTCCAACCTTTGTTCAAATGACTATTAGAAGAGAATCCCCCAAACTTTCCAAGCCCATTCTACTTTTAGATGGCTAATTGTTAGGAACTTCTCCTTTTGTTAAGTCTAATTCTGTCTGATTTTGGAGAAAAAGAGATTTCTAGTAGGGAAAAGAGAAGGATCAAATGAGGACTAAGGCTACTGCTTACTGTGGGTTGACTAATGTTAGATAAAAAGAAAAAGGAGGCAGGACAACTCTATACTTATTTAACTTCTGTTTTCTCTAAAAAATAAGTTTCTAACTTTTAAATTGAGACAGGGCAAAAAAAATAGCTAGCTGAGTATTAAAATTCAAAGTAATTAGACAAGAGAGCATTTAAGTATTTTAAGAATGCAAATTTTCAGTGCCAGATGATGTACATCATGTGTCGATAAAGACATTCTTTGGGTGGTTGCTGAGTTACCCTCAGGGAATTCTGACATATCATGGAGCTCAAGTTGTTTAGGATTAGGGAAGAGTAAGTATTATTCTCTCTTTTAAAGAGAAGTGATGTGTTTGATTTCCATTCCTGACCAAATGCTTAGATCCAAATCTCATGAAAAAGATGATTAAAGAACTTCTAGAGAAGGAACAGAGCTCACAAAAGTAAGTATGGTTTCATCAAGAAGAAGTAATACTAGATTTAGCCCATTTCCTTTTATGATGGGGTTACTAAATTGAAAGATCAGGAAAATTCTATAGATATGGCTTCCTTAGAGTTTAATAAAGCATTAGACATATTCTTTCATGTTATTTCTGTGATCTAAATGGAGAAGATACAGAGTAAATTGTTCCAAGTTTCTTAAATGTTCTGACCCTAGCATAATCATGAATTGATCAGAGTTTAATTGGATAAAAAGTTTTAATAAAGAAAAAAAAAAGAATCTAACTGGAAGAAGAATCTCTAAGAGATTTCTTCAAGGATCTGTGAAATCTGTCACTTTTCATCAGTAAAAGGAAGAAAGTCATGGATGGTCCAGCTATCGAAGTCTGAAGATGATCCAAAGCTGGGCAGGTAATTAACGCATTGTGTGAGAAAATCCAAATCTAAAAATATCTCAACAGGCTACTCCAGGGGTCTGAATCAAAGGAGTTAATTTCAACAAGGATAAATGTAAATTCTTAGGCATTGGTTAAAAAAAATCAGCTTTGCAATTTGGAGCTATGCTCAAAAAGTTATCAAACTGTGCATACCCTTTGACCCAGCAGTGTTTCTACTGGGCCTATATCCCAAAGAGATCTTAGAGGAAGGAAAGGGCCCCACATGTGCAAGAATGTTTGTGGCAGCCCTTTTTGTAGTGGCTAGAAACTGGAAACTGAAGGGATGCCCATCCATTGGAGAGTGGCTGAATAAATTATGGTATATGAATGTTATGGAATATTATTGTTCTGTGAGAAACGACCAACAGGACAATTTCAGAGAGGCCTGGAGAGACTTGCATGAACTGATGCTGAGTGAAATGAGCAGAACCAGGAGATCATTTTTCACGGCAACAACAATGCTATATGATGATCAGTTCTGATGGACATGACTCTCTTCAAGAATGAAATGTTTCAAACCAGTTCCAATTGTTCAGTGAAGAAAGCCATATACACCCAGAGAGAGGGATGTAAAATGTGGACCACAACATAACATTCTCATACTCTTGATTGATGTTTGCTTGTACTGTATTTCCTTTATCTGATTATTCTTTCTTGTAGATACAATTTCTCCTGCACAAAAATGATGTGTGGAAATAAGTATACATATATTCTATTTTTTAAGTATTCTAACATAATTAACATGTAGTGGAGTTCCTGCCATCTAGGGGAGGGGTGGGGAGTAGGGGGAAAAATTTGTAACAGAAAGCTTTGTAAGGGTTAATATTGAAGAATTACCCATACATATGTTTTGCAAATAAAAAGTATTAATAAAATTTTTAAAAATCAGCTTTAGAAGAGCACAATAAAGAAGGTACAATGACTGGATGGCAGACTGTCTGGATCAAGAGCTTTCAGCTGGGTCAGAAATTCAGAATGAATGAATGGATCAGTATAAAAGCCCCAGAGCAACAGTGGTCCCAAGCTGTGTTAAAGAGACCTCGCATCCAGGATTAGTGAGATGATTATCTCAATATCTTGGGCAAAGCACTTCTATATTAGTTCCAAGAGCCACATTTAAACTTGGAAGCAGATAGCTAAGATCGTAAGGTAGAGAGTAAACTTGCATGAAAAGCCCCCCCCCAATTCCTCTCAAAAAAGCCTATTGGCTTGTTGATGTTTTTCTGTCAGATACTCATCATGAGACTAGCTGGTCTCAGAAGTCCCATCTAACCCAGTGCTTCTGGTATTCCCCAGAATGATTTGGACAGTTCTCCAGTCTGGCTCTGACTCCTTTCATGCCCATTGTCTAGCCTTGCACTGTTTGGGAAAGGGGCATGTTCATTCGTGGGATCCGGCAGGAAGAGACCCAAGTCAAGTCTGAAAGAGATACTGGGTTTAAGACCCAGTTTGGCATTCTCCGGGCATGATTTCTCTGCCAGCTCAGCCCACTCTGTGAAGCAGTTCCCTGTTGGAACTTGTGAACCCACTGCCAACGTCACCCGAGGAAGGCTGCCAGGTACCAGGAAAAGAAGATGCTATTGACCTAGCTTTTCAGGGAGTGGCCCTCAACACTCCACAAAAGCCCCTTTTCTTTATGCCTTTTGGACCATGAACTTTATCAGTTCCAGCTGACTTGGGGAGTGAAGAATGACTGACTTAATTTCTCTATGACCTGGTATTGAGTCTACTCCTATCTCTGTCTTTCTCACCATCTGTGTCTACGTCAGTCTGTCTCTTTCTCTCTGTCTGTCTCTCCCTGTCTCTATCCTCTGTCTGTCTCTCTCTATGTCTGTCTCTTTCTTTCTCTCTGTCTCTGTCTCTCTGTCTCTCTCTCTCTCTTACACACACACACATACACACACACATATTATAAAGGAACAAAGGAGAATCAAGTATCAGGTAGCAGCCTCAGGAGGCTGATAGAATACTTAACACCTGAACCCCCTACCAATGGATACTGTTAACTCCGCCTTCAGAGATGGCAAATTCACTGGCTCCATGGAACATATGGTGGCCTCGTCCTGCCAAAAAACCAACAGCCTTTGCCAGAGACCTGGGCCACTGTTGCTGGCTGTCAAACTGCCCTTCCCTTGGGATTGTCATTGAGATTTTCCCAGGTATCGTTGCTTCTACGTCTCTCCTCTCTGTCTGAGGACTGCGGTATCATGGTGACGGCCATGAGAGAAAAGGGTTGGATTTGAGAGATGGAGAGGAGAGGGGTAGAGGGAAGCAGCTTCCTTCTTGGATCTCTTTGCTGATGGGAAGCTGTGCCCAAAACATTAGGTGGCTCTCCCTGGAATGACTGATGGAAGCCTGGGCTTACCGGGGGCTTCTGAACCATTTCTTGTCATCCAAGAGACCTTTCCCACCACCAAGACTTGTTCAGATGAAGAAAGTAGAGCAGAGAGGAGGGAGCTAATTTACCCAAGTTCCTACAGGCAGCACCAGCTGAGATTTGAACCTCGATCTTTTTTTTCTCCAAGCCCAGGATGCTTGTACCATACCACCCCATCCTCTGGATCACTAGGTCTGCTTCCCATACCCTGGATGCATGCCAGGTCATGTCCATTCCCTTAAGAAGTCTGAGGTCAATTGAATAGAGCCTCCGACTTCTTGTCTACCAACTATGGGGGAAGAAAATGGGACACTGAAAGTGGGACCGTGCTCACAGTGCGGAATCAGACAACTAGCTAGAGAAGCTTCTCTTGGCCCCAGTGTCTCAGACTGGTTCAGAGGAAGCTTGTGAATGGGCAGGGGACTAGATTCAGATCACTGGAAATAAAATGGCCTTTGAAGGAAGAGGGACAGTGCACTGATACTTCTTCACACTGATTGTCCTGACAGGAACCAGTGACTTTAACTCTGGGGGGACATCATTTCTAAATGGTCCCAGAATTGGGGAAATCTTCAAGATCATCTCTTCCAACTCCCTAATTCTATAAATGAGGAATATCAGACTCAGGGAAGCCCCCGAAACCCAGAATCAGACAGACAGAGACAGAAGTGATAAACAAAACAGTCATATTTGAAAGCATATGCAACATCCCCCACTGGTAATCTCCCTTATCTTTAATGAAAGAAGAAGGAGCATTTCCCTATCTCATCTCTAGGTCTGAAGCCCCTGATTAGAATTACCCAAAATTCTGTTGCACGCATTTTAATTTCAACTATGTTATTCACACAAAGTTGGGATTGAATTTGTGTTTTTAAAAGAAGAAGGTGGCCATTCTGAATCTCTAAGACTGGTGGTCCCCAAGGTTCTTTGACTAATGGACCTGAAATCTCCTTTCCCTGATACTTTCTGAACTGTTTTCTTTTTTTTTCAATAGTATTTTATGTTTCCATATGTGTGTGTGTGTGTATATAGTTTCAATATTTATTTTGTAAGACTTTGTGTTCCACTTTTTTCTCCCTCCTTCCTTTCCCTCCCCTTCCTCAAGACAACAAGCAATCTGATATAGGTTAAATATACGCAATCCTTATAAATATATTTCCATATTAGTCACATTGATCAAGAAAAATCAGGTAATTTTTTCTAGGAATAATTCTGGACCCCTTCAGTGTTATATAACTATTTTTTCCTTTCTTTTATCCACTTGGGCAAAATTTCAATAGATGGAGATGGTGGATAGGGCATCCCCAAAATGGCAAATTAGTGAGCAAAGACATGGAGATGGGAAAGTGCAGGATAGAAGCCAGACAAATTCTGGTATACACATCAAACTTATAAACACTTAATCAAAAATATTCAATAGAAAATCTAAATGTGTTACTTTCCTTCCCCCAACCTTCCTTTACTCCATCATCCATTTCTCTAGAAATTCAAAAAGTGATTCTTTTTTCACTTTGCTAACAATTGCCTCTCCCTTGCTTTTCAAGTTTAAGACCTTTGGATCAGATGAAAAACATCCTCAGAAACTGGAAATAATGAAAGCTGTTTTTTTATGAAGAAACTTTTGATATTTAAAAGATTTGGTTGAATTGGAGAAGTACCAAGTATGGGGGAAGGGCACGTTTCCCATTTTTTTTTTTCTAAGTGAAGTGAGTCTACAAACTCCAGGACAAGCATGGATTGGGCTAGATCTATGACGAAGGTTTTTCTTGGAGTGATACTGCGGTTTATGAGAGGAGTAAGACAGTGTTCAACAATAGATAAGACAGAGACAGAGACCAAAAGACAGAGACACACAGAGAGAGAAATACAAAGAGAGATTGAGACAGAGAATTTGTATTTCTCTAAGAAAGAGATATAGGAGTTGACTTCCATGGACTCAAGAAGCATAAAGAGAAAGGGCCAGATGTCCAGTCTCTAACAGATGATGGGGAGTTCCCAAGTTCCAGCCAATGAGGGAGCAAACCCAAGCCAACATCTGAGCCTGTGGGAGAGAGCCAGGAGGTCAGGACACCGGGAGGTCTGGCCCTAAGAAGCCAGAGTATGCTGACAGGATAGAGGAAATATCTGTTCAGAAGAGCTACGCCCTTCCATTTGAAATAGTCATTATGAATTTAGCAACCCTCTTTGGGACACGGTCCCCTTCCTGAAATGTCTGAGATTTTAGAGTCGCTCATGGACCCAGGAGACGTTTAGCAGGTCTTGACCAAGCTCCTCACGGCTCAGGGATAAGAGAGACATTAATTCCAGAGACATCAGTTGTTGTGATGTTTTTCCTTATGTAACGCCGTTCAGGAGAAATCCTGGGCAGAGAAGACATGTTAACACTCTTGGGAAGTGATTCATTTTCTAGTTCATTTGTTTCATTTAAGTAATAAAATCAGACAACTTTGACCATCAAAGGGTAGACATACTATTTCAGGGGTGGGAGAGGGATGAGGGGTTGGGCAGAGGACTTAGCTTGCATCGGACCCTGAGGATGGACCATCTTCAAACACTTGTCATCAGGAGGCACCTCAAGGGCCTGAGAGCAGCAAATGAATCCATCATTCCTGTGCAGTGCAGTTCCCCCGAGGAAATGATTCTCTCTTATGGAAAGGCTGAGGGGATTGAACTCAGGAAGTCTGCAGCTGCCATGACACAGACAAGTCCTCATCTATAAGATGTGGACACTGGTTTGTATGATCTACCTCAAAGGACTGTTGTGAAAGAAAGACCCAGAAAAGGAAGAGAGGAACAGGTATTTCTTTAGTACTTACTATGGGCTGAAGATCTTATTAAGTGCTTTACAAACATCTCCTTAGAGCCTCACAACAACTCTGGGGAGGCAGAGTAGACACTATGATTATCCCCATTTTACAGATGGAGAAACTGAGGCAGATAGCAGTTCACTGACTTGCCCAGGGTCACTCAGCTAGTAAGATTTAAACTGAGATCTTCCTGTCTCTTGGCCTGGTGCTCTATCCACTGTGCCCAGCTACTTCAAGTTCATTATCTCATTAGATCCTCAGCACAATCATGGGAGGTAGGTGCTAGGTAGGTGGAGGAACTGGAGGCCGACAGAGGTTAAGTGAGCTGCCCAGGATCACACGGCCAACAATAAGTCACATCAGTAAGTGACTACTATGCTCCTATTCTGCTAGGCTTGGTGCTAAGCCCTGGGAATTCAAATCAAGGTAAAAACCGGCCCTGTCATCAAAAAGTGGTCATTCTAACGGGGAGACAACCCTGTATTCTAGATAGATGTTAGCCAGCTAGAAGTCACCCTGAGAGAGGAAGGCCTAGCAGTTGGAGCAGAAAAAGGCTTCTGGAGTAGGTGGGCTATGAGCTGATTTCTAAAGGAAGCCAGAAAACCTGAGAGGTCCAGGGAAGGGGGCAGAGGACACAGGGCACAAAGGCCCAGAGGCTGTGTTTGAGGCACTAGGAACTGAGTACTAAATGTACAATAAGGGGAGTGTGAGCTGTAATCATGCTGGGAAAGGAAGAAGAGGCCGGGGAATAACAAGCTTTAAATGTCCAAGAAAGGAGGTTAGATTGGATCTGGGAGCAGAAAGAAGCTACTGGCACCCAGTTAGTAGAGCAATAAAATCATCAGATATGTACTTTGGGAGAAAAAAAACTACTAGGCAGATGAACAGAGAAAGGATTGGCGAGGGAAGCAATTTATAAGGACTTACAACAATATAATCAAGAGATGATAAAAGTCTAAATTAAAGTTTGGGATATTATTGGAAAGAAGAGAACATAGAAGAGATAGAATAAAGGGGGGCAGCAAGGTGGTGCAGTGGATAAAGCACCAGCCCTGAAGTCAGGAGGACCTGAGTTCAAATCTGGTCTCAGATATTTCCTAGCTGTGTGACCCTGGGCAAGTCACTTAACCCCAATTGCCTCAGCAAAAAAAAAAAGAAGAGATAGGGTAAAGGGCAAGATCAATAATATATGACAGTGGATTGGACATCTGGGTAAGTAAGAATGAGGTGTTTAACATTAGACACTGAGGGGCAGCTAGGTGGCAGTGGATAGAGTACCAGCCCTGAAGTCAGGAGGATCTGAGTCCAAATGTGACCTCAGAAACTTAACATGCCCTAGCTGTGTGACCCTGGGTAAGTCACTTAACCCCAATTTCCTCAGCAAAAAAAAAAAAAAAAGAGTTAATCGCTCTTTGAAGGTCAGTTACTGTGTATTGTTGCTTTTGACTTCCTGCCATCTAGGGGAGGGGAGGGGACTGGGGGTAAAATTTGTAATGGAAAGCTTTGTAAAGATCAATGCTGGGGAACTACCCATACATATGTTATACAAATAAAAAGCTTCAATAAAAAAAAAAAAAACATTAGACACTGAGATTGTGTACCTGGGCTTGGAGAAACATGGTAGCCTTGACAGAACTGGAAAAGAAGCAGATAATGAGTTCAGTTTGGGCGTGGTCAATGCAAGATACCCCAAAACATTTGCTGATCATAGGACTAAAGATCAGAAGAGAAGCCCCAGAGAATCATGCACCTAGAAATAATAACTAGACTCATGGGAGATGATTGCTTTCCTAAGCAAGATTTAGTTGGAGAAGAAAAAAGAGTCAAAGTCAGAGCCTTGGGAATTATCCCTGATTTTGGGGCATGATCTGAAGGAAGTTCCAATAAAGGAAACTGAAAGGCCATTGAATGAATAGGAGGAGACTCTGGAGAGAACAGTGTCATGAACAATTAGTGAGGAGAAAGTCAGCAATTGTCAAGCTGATTTAGAGAGGCTAAGGAGGAAGGGGAATGAGAAGCGGTCATTCTATCTGACAATTAAGAGATCATTGGTGACTCTGGAGAGCAAATATTGAGTCAGAGAGGAGGAAAGGAAAGTTTAGAAGAGTGAGAAAGGAGGAAATGAAGGCCTCTGGCCTAGCTGACTTTGTCTAGGATTTGACTCTGGGAAGGGGAAGACATAGGATAATAACTAGCAGGATTAGTTGGGTAAAGTGAGAGGATGTTTTAAGAATGGGAGAGAAATTGGCTTGTTTTTCAGACATAAGAACAGTGAACATTGGAAAATGAGAGAAAGAATAAGGATGAAAAGCCCAGAGACAGAATGGAGCTCGGAGGTCATGGGCCCAAGCCTAACTTTACAGATCAGAATCCTGAGACCCAGAGATTGTCTGACTTGTGCAAAGATCCATGGGCACCGAGTGGCAGAGCTGACATTTGAACCCTGGTCTTCTAGCTAGGGATCTAGCGCTCTTTGCCACCAAATCACACCAAAGAAAGTCAGCACAGTCCATTCCAGGAGACAAGGGCATCCATTCACTAAGCTACCCGTGGGCAGCGCCAACAACCTGGCTGGATTTTCCTTGGTCTCTGGGCTGCTTGAATACCATGCTGGCACTCCAGGCTTCATCATAGCATCTGATTAAATGTAAGAGGACATAGGGCAGAGTACGGTACCGACCTTCTGAAGAGGCTACGGCAATAGGACTTAAAGTCTCGTACAGAGAATTAAATCTCTCTCAAGCATCATTCTTGATCTCCATACCAGAGATCACTTAAATCACTACGCTGCTATCTCATTTTTCTGCCATACAAATGGTGCTAGGTGAGGAGAAGAGAAGGTTCCTCAGGCCAAAAGTCTCTCTGTCCACAACTTGCTCATATTTATTGTCTCCATTGGAATATAACCCCCTTGTGGGCAAGAACTGTTTCACTTTTGACTGGGCATCTGCATCTGGACTCAGCACGCTGCCTGGATGCTTTTTGATGGATTAACCATCCACATTAATGAGATCTTGGACCCACTGAAGAATTGGAGGACTGATATATAGCCCTCACATTCAAGGTGACAGAAGTACAATAACATGGTATAAAATTCATCTGCTCTTGGTAATAGAATCGTTCCAGACTCCTAGAGAGAACGGCCCTCCTGTGGCTAAAGCTCTTGGAGATGACTAAATATGTTTGCTCGCTCTTTTTACCTTAAAAAAATAAAATAATAGTCCAGGCCATGTCCAGCATAACTTTGGCCTTCAGGAAAGCCAAGATGATTCTTTTTCCATCGTGAAAAGCCTCTCGACCGGCTCTCTAGCTCGCCTTTCCTTCCTATACATTTGGCATTAATTGTGCCTGAGGTTTTGGATGAGGTGGGAACCCGGAAGAGATATTAAACTACATGGCTGCATAAAGGAGGTTATGTTTAGGCCAAGCAGTAGTGCACCTCCCTAGCTTTGGGATGGGGTCATTGTTGGGATAATGTAATAAGACGCAGGACTACTGTCCATGTGACTCAGGGATAAGAGCAGGACAGAGTCAGTGAGCCAAGTAGAGAAGATGGGATCCCCATCTTGGTGGTTTTTAGAAATGTCACCATTCCAACTGCTTTTTAACTGTTTGGGGACCAGAAGTTCCCCCCACTGTGTTCTTTCAAGCCCTTCCCCACATTACTTTAGGTATTGCAGGGGAAATTTAATCCATATGTTTCTGATTCATTTGGACTTAACTCATAAATATGCCTCATTGGGGACTAGCACAACCCCACGTTCACTTGAAGGAAGTCGTTTCCTGAGACAAGAGTGCAGACAAATGGAACTTGATTTCCAAAGGCTCATTCCTCCAAAAAAAAAAAAAGGAAAACAAAAGCTCAGTCCAATTCACATTGTCTTCAGATAATCAGGAAATAGTAATTTATCCCGTAACCTAGCCATGGTCAGATAAGTTCCTTAGAAAGCCAGACCAAGAACATATGCGTGCACACATGCGTGCGTACCCACATACAATCATACGTGCTAATGCTCTCTCATCAAACTCCAAAGAGTCTTCATAACCTCTGACTTTTCTTCCCACCTGTTTTTTTTTAAATTACTGTCCCCAAGATGGGAAGGCCAGCAGGGGGCTAATCTTAAATATTTTTCTGAAGAATAAAACCATGTCTTAATTTTGACTTCTTTCTCCTCTCCTTGTTATTTGGGCTGTTAAAGTGATGAAATCACAGGTCCAGATAAACAAAAGCTCTCTTGGTCACCTCTGAATTTGCCACAATTATTTAAATTAGTTAAAAGTTTCATGAAGAGAACAGTGGAAAGGGTCAGCAGCTTTGAACTTTCCTCAGAGATTATTGCCCAGATGACCCATAGAGGCATTGAGGAATAGGTGATACTTTACCTGGAAAAAGAAAGACCTGTATTTTTAAGTATATAGTCAGACAGGAAGGCAATGAACATTTATTATACTCATACCATGTACCTCATCAATCAATGGAATACAAATTTTGGAAAGAAATTTATTAAAATGAATATAGGGACATGAAGACATGGGTTCAAGAACTGCCTTTGTTACATACTGAACATGTTGCCCCGAGGGCATCACTTCATTGAGAGGAATCTGGGAGAGAGAGATAAAAAAATAGAAAGGCATTGTTGATAAAGTAGGAAGGAAGGAAGTTATACTTTTTGAGTTCCCAATATACTTGGGATGATAGATCAGCATCCTACTTGATCCCCTGAAAAGAGTCATTGAAGATTTGTTTTCTGGTGCCAAGACTCTATCCCAGAGAACAGAGAACTGCTTGTATTTATAGAAAAAAAAAGCATAAATCTTCATTGCTTTATCTTTTATTTTGCTGAAATTCACAAAAAAGGGTCCCCACTCTAGCCTTAAGCAGTCCATGTCACTTTTGGAGAGTTCTAATGATCAGGAACCAGAGCACTAATGGCTTCTACTTGAAATCCCTGTCCCAGTCCTTCTCTCATTAATCAATCAGCATTGTTAAGCACCCAGTGTATGGCAAACAATGACTTAAATGAATGTAAAATTTTTAACTTAAGGGAAAAGAGGAAGGAAACTCCAGCAACACAGACCCTAGTCCTCTCCTTGCCATTTGCTATATGATAAAAGCCAAGTCATTTCCTTTCTCTAGACCTCAATCTTCTGATTGATAAAATGAAATTTTGCCCCTCAACAACTGACTAGGAAAATAGATCCAGGAGAGAAAAGTTAAGAATTCTTGGATTATCTGAAAATCAAGATCAAAAAAAGAGGATAGAAATCATCTTTTAAGAAATTTGTATCAATAAAGCAGCCCTGATATCCCAGAACCAGAAGGGAAAATAGTCACTGAAAGAAGCTACTGATCATCGCCTGAAAGAGATCCCAAATTGGAAAAGATCCCAAAATAAAAACTTTTAAAATTCTGTAGTTAAATTCTAGAATTATCAGGCCAAAGACAAAAAAAAAACTGCAAGCAGCCAGAAAGAATTCCAAAATGAAGGAGCCACAGTCAAGATTACCCAGGACTTAAAAGCTTCTACATTAAATAATTGGAGAGCTTGAAATATGATATTTTGGAAGGCAAAGGAGCTTAGATAACTCCCAAAAATCAACTACCCAATAAAACTGAGCATAATTTTTTCAGGGGAAAAATGAAAATTCAATGAAATAGGGAATTTGCAATGATTTCTGATCAAAATACCAGAATTAAACAACAAAAAAAGATTTTCAAACACAAGATTCAAGTGAAACATAAGAAGCTAAAAAGAAATTTTTTTTAAAAAAGTTATTCAAAGGTTAAACTGTTAATACCTCTACTAGGAAAGATGGTAGTTACAACTTTTAAGAACTGTATTTCCATTAGGGCAGTTAAAAGTAGTATACATACACAAAGAGTGTGAGTATACATTGACTGATATGGTGATATTAAAAAAAAGAAATTAAGAAGGGAAAAAAGTTTACATTGAGAGAAAAGGAAAGAGGAGGGAAAATGGGATAAATTACATCACACAAAGACACAAAAGGCCTGTTATAGTAGAAGGAAGGGAGGGGTATAAGCATTGTTTGAACCTTAAATCATTTCATTTGGCTCAAAGAGGGAATAATATACATTACTCAGTGGGTATAGAAATGTATCTTCCCCCCTACAGAGAAGGAGGAAGAGAAAGAGAAAAGAATGGGAGGGAACCATAGAAGAAAGAACAGATTGAGGGAGATTGTGGTCAGAAGTAAAACATTAGTGAGGAGAGACAGGGTGAAAAGGAGAGAAGTATAAATAGGAGAGAAAATAAGATGGAAGGAAATATACATTTGGTAATCATAACTGTGAGTGTAAATGGTGTAAACCCTCCCATAAAATGGAAATAGATAATGAGTGGATTAAAAACCACAATCCTACAATGTATTGCTTACAAGGAAAAAAACTGAAGCAAAGAGATATGTATAGAGTAAAGGTGAAAAGCTAAAGCGAAATATTATGATTTAGCTGAAGTAATAAAAACCTGATCTCAGATAAAAAAAATAAAGCAAAACTACATCTAACTAAAAGAAATAAGGAATGAAATTACATGTTACAAAAAGGTACCATAGACAAAGAAATAATAATGTCACTAAACATATATGTCCACGAAATGATAAAGTATCCAAATTCTTATTAGGAGAAGTTAAATGAGTTACAGGAAGAAATGGACATAAAACTATACTCAGAACTATATATATATATATATATATATGTATATATATATATATATACAAAATAAACAAGAAAGAAGTTAAGAAACTGAATAGAACTTTTTGAAAAGTTGGATATAATAGATCTCTGGAGAAAAATTGAATGAGGTTAGAAAAGAATATACTTTTTTTTTCAGTAGTGCATGGCTCCTACACAAAAGTGAACTATGAATTAGAGCATAAAAAACCTTACAAACAAATGCAGAAAGGCAGAAATATGAAATGCATACTTTTCAGATCATGATACAATGAAAATTACATGTAATAAATGGCCATGAAAAGAGATTAAAAACTGTGTAGAAACCACACAATTTAATCCTAAAGATGAGTGGGTTGAAAAAGAAATCATAGAAACAACCAATAATTTCATCCAAGATAATGACAATAATGAGACAACATACCAAAAGTTATGGGATTCAGCCAAAACAATTCTTAGGGGAAATTTTATATCTATAAATGCTTAAATGAATAAAATAAAATACAGAAAGAAGTGATTGATGACTTGGGCATGCAACCAAATAAGTTAGAAAAGAAACAAATAAAAAATCCCCAATTAAATACTAAATTAGAAGTTCTGAAAGTGAAAGGAGAGAAAAACCTCCAATAGCTGGTTTTAAAAGGAATTTTTTTTTAAAAAATGATAGATAAACATTTGGCTAATTTGATTTAAAAAAAAAAGAAAGACAAAATATACCAGTATCAAAAATGAAAAGGGCAGATTCACCACCAATGAAGAGGAAATTAAAATAATATTTAGGAGTTTTTTTGTCCAATGGTATGCCTATAAATCTGAAAATCTAAATTAAATGGATGAATAGTTTAAAAATATAAATTGCTCAGATTAACTGAAGAGGAAATAAAATACTTAAATAATTCCATTTAAAAAAAAGTTGAACAAACCACCAATGAACTCTTATCTTTTAAAAAAATTTCTTAATTACATGTAAAAGTTTTTCAGTATTTTTTTTTAAATTTTGAGTTCTAAATGTTCTCTCTTCAATTTCCCCTTTATCCTCCTTGAAAAAAGTAAGCAATTTGATGTAGGTTATATATGTGAAGTTGTGAAAAAAAATTCTCTATTAACCCTGTTGCCAAAGAAAACAAACAACAAAAATAAAATTTAAAAAGTAAGCTTTGACCTGCATTCAGACTCCAACAGATCTTTCGAGGTGGATAGCATTATTAATCTTAGGTCCTTTGGCAATGTCTAGAATCTTTGTGCTCTTCCCAATAGCTAAATCATTGACAGAGATCATCATACAATATTTCTGTTACTGTTAACAATGTTCACTTGGTTCTGCTCCTCTTCTTTGTTTCAGTTCATATGTCTCCCCAAGTTTTTTTTTTTCCTGGAACCATTTTGCTCATCATTTCTTATAGCACAATAGTATTCCATCACAGTCATAAGCATCTTGTTCAGCCATTCCACATTTGATAGGTATCTCTGAAATTTCCTATTCTTTGCCATTACAAAAAAATAGCTACTATAAATATTTTTGGTAAAAATAGTTCATTCATTTCTTTTGCATCTGATCTTTTTGGGGATACAGACCCTGTATTAGTATTGCTAGGTCAAAGGATATGCACAACTTTATAACTCGTTGAATATAGTTTCAAATTATTCTTTAGAATGCTTAGAATAGTTTATGTCTCCTCCCTCAATGCATTTTTCCTACATCCCTCTACCATTCCTCATTTTCCTATTGTGTCACATTAGCCAATCTTATAAATGTAAGGTGCTACTTCAGAGTAGCTTTGATTGGCATTTCTTCAATAAATAGTGATTTAAAGCATTTTTCATATGACTCTGAATAGCTTTGATTTCTTCTGAAAACTGCCTGGTTATATTCTTTTTGCATTTATCAAATGGGGAATGACTCATATTCTTGTAAATTTGACTCTTTTCTCCATAATCTTTTAGAAATGAGGCATTTTAGAAACTTGCTATAACACTTTGTGCAATTTTCTTGCCTTAATTCTAATTTTAGACGCATCAGTTTTATATGTGCAAAAGCATTGTTATTTGATATAATCAAAAAGTATTCATTCTACATTCTGTCATACTGTCTTGTTTGGTCATAATTTCTTCCCTTATCCAAGGGTCTGATGTACATTTTTTCCATCCTCCCCTAATTTGTTGATGATCTCACCGTTTATGTCTAAATAATGTGCCTATTTTGACCTTATCTTGGTATAAAGTCTGAAATGTTGGTCTCTCCCTTGTTTCTGTCAAACTTCTGTCTTATATTCCCAGATTTTTTTTTTGTCAAATAGTGAGTGTTTATCTCAGAAGACTGGATCTTTCAGTTTATCAAATACTAACATACTATGGTCACATGCTACTCTGAATTGTGTATCTAATTTATTCCACCATTTCACCACTTTATAGTTTTGTTTGTTTGGGAAGGGTTTCTTTGCTTTGTTTTGTTTTGTTTCGTTTTGGAGGCACTTGGAATTAAGTGACTTGCCCAAGGTCAAATAGCTAGTGAGTGCAGATTTGAAATCAGGTCCTTCTGATTCCAGAACTATTTATTATCTAGCTGCCCTCACCATTCTAAGTTTTAGCCACTACCAGATTGTTTTGATGATTACCACTAGTGATACAGTTTGAGAGCTGCTATTTCTAGGTCACTTTCTTTTATATTTTTAAAAGTGGATTCCCTTAATATTCTTGACTTTTTGTTCTGCCAGATGAATTTTGTTATTGTTTTCTAGCTGTATAAAATAATTTTTGGCAATTTGATTGGTATGGCACTAAATAGATAAATTAATTTAGGTAGAATTGTAATTTTCTATTTTATTTTATTTTCACACTTGATCTTATTGGGAAAGCTTCTACCTTATCCATATTAGAGATAATGCTTGCTCATAATTTTAGATAGATAATACTTATTTTTAAGGAAATCTCCTTTTATTCCTATGATTTCTGATGTTTTTCATGGGAATGAGTATTGTATTTTGTCAAGTTTTTCTGCATCTATTGAGATAATCGCATGATTTCTGTTGGTTTTGTTATTGACATAATCGATTATGCTGATTTTTTTTAATATTAAACCAGCCATGTATTACTATTTCATTGTTTCTTTTCACAAAGCTATCGTTCTAGTCGAACTGGAGAACCAGCTGTCCCCCAGCAAGCTGGGTGATTTCCCATTCTTTGGCCTTTGGCATCCACCCTGTAGCTGATTTCACCCCTGACAGATTGACTTCCTTAATTATATTTTGCTTAAGCGCATATAAAAACTCATTTGTATTCACTAAGCTCTTCCTATTTGGAAAGTTTGCTAAGAACAGAGGTAGTGATTCCCAATACTGTTTGAGGGTGGGCCTGGAAACACAAGGCAACTGGACATAGGCAGAGGGAGAAAAACCCAACTACTTGGCCACAGATTCCAGAACCACAGCTGGAGAAAGTAGTCTTTCTTAGTAGGCTAACCCCTCCCATATTCTGTAAGAAGAAAGAAGAGAGAGAGAGAGAGAGAAAGAGAGAGAGAGAGAGAGAGAGACAGAGACAGAGAGAGAGAGACAGAGAGAGAGACAGAGAGACAGAGAGACAGAGAGAGAGAGAGATACGCAGGATATAAACAGATAATTTTCAGGTGAAGAAATTAAAACCATTTCTAGTCATATGAAAACATACTTTAAATCACTATTGATCAGAGAAATGCAAATTAAGCCAACTCTGAGGTACTACTACGTACCTCTCAGATTGGCTAAAATGACAGGAAAAGAGAATGATGAATGCTGGAGGGCATGGGGGAAAACTGGGACACTAATACATTGTTGGTGGAGTTGTGAAGTGAGCCAATCATTCTGGAGAACAGTTTGGAACTATGCCCAAAGGGATTTTAAACTCTGTATACTCTTTGACCCAACAGTGTTTCTGCTGGGCTTATATTCTAAAGAGATCTTAAAGGAGGGAAAGGGACCCACATGTGTAAAAATGTTTGTGGCAGCCCTTTTTGTAGTGGCAAGAAACTGGAAATTGAAAGGATGCCCATCCATTGGAGAATGGCTGAATAAATTATGGTATATGAATGTTATGAAATATTATTGTTCTGTAAGAAATGATTGACAGGTTGATTTCAGAGAGGCCTGGAGAGACTTGCATGAACTGAGGCTGAGTGAAATGAGCAGAACCAGGACATCATTGTACACGGCAACAGCAAGATTATACAATGATCAATTCTGATGGCCATGGTTCTCTTCAACAATGAGATGATTCAAACTAGTTCCAATGATCTTATGACTAAGAGAGCCACCTACACCCAGAGAGGACTATGGGAACTGAGTATCGATCACAACATAACATTCTCACTCTTTCTGTTGTTGTTTGCTTCCATTTTATTTTTTTCTCATTTTTTCTGGTTTGATTTGATTTTTCCTATGCACCAAGATAATTGTATAAATATGTATGCATATATTGGATTTAACATATATTTTTATCATGTTTAACATAAATTGGATTACTAATACTAGGAGGGGGGAAGGAGGAGAAGGGGAGGAAAATTGGAACACGAGGTTTTGCAAGGGTTAATGTTGAAAAATTATCCATGTATTTGTTTTGAAAATTAAAAAGCTTTAATAAAAATAATTAGGGGGCAAGAGACAGGAAAATACAGAGAAAGGAAAAAAAAGGAAAGAGATAAAAAAAAAAGATAGAGAAAGGGGGAAGGGAAAGATTGAGGGGGTGGAGCAGGCTGGCTCCTTCAAAATTTATCTTCTATTCCTGATCCAACACTTGACCCTTTCTAGAGCTGAGATTCTTAATTCAGCATCTGTGAACTTTTTAAATATATTTTGATAGCTGTATTTCAATCATCAGCTTCCTTTGTACTCCTCTATATTTTATTTTGTGCATTGAAAAGCATGATTCTGAACAGTGCTTCTTAGACTTTGTCAGACTGCTGCCCAAAGACATTCAGAGGTTAAGGATCCTTGGCCTAGGAGGTGTCCACCGGCCATGAATGGTCTTGACCCTTTGGGACCACACTCCGGCTTGGCAAAGTTTCTTCCGTTCCTCCTCTGGCTCCACAGCTGTTTACTGAGCATCCTTCTGGGCCAGCTGTGCACCTGACATTACTTCCTACCCTCCTGAACTCTCAGGCTTTTAAGGGAGACAAGGGTGACTCAGCACTGGGAACAGGGACATTCAGTGCTCCCCAGTATACAGGATCTGGAGCCAGAAGGCTTGGGTTCAAATTGTCACCTTTACTCACTGCCTGCATAGACACAGTTGAAGCAGTCACCTGAATTCCAAATCTGCAGTATCCTCATCTGTGAAATGGGAGATATGACTGAGGGGCTGGCCTTGGGGGGACTCTGCAACTCTGGTCTAATGGAGGAACCTTCAGAGACGGAGGTTCTCTCTCTTTTTTGGAGGGGGAGGGGAGGACCATTGAGAAGTCCTCATTATATTCTGTAGGGAGCTTTTGGTATAGAAATCTGGCATGGAGGAAGTACTTACTAACTTTATGAAGTGATTGAATGAGTGAAAGGAATCTCCACTCCAGGAGAGCAAGGAATCCTTGTCTGGGCTCAAATCTTTGGTGAACCTGAGCAAGTGTGTGCTCCCTGGGCTCAGTTTCTACTTTTGCAGGAGAAGGGACTCAAATTAAGGGTCTCTGCAGCTTCTTCTCAATCGAATTCTGTGATCTTGTGTCCCTGGTACCCAATTCCAGCATCATTTTTCCAAGGTTAGCACCAAATGAAAGAGGAAAGAGGCAGTGGGAGACCAAGGAAAGATCTCACTGACGTTAGAGTCAAAGGACCCAGGTTCCAATTCCAATTCAGCGATCCATTCTTCAAGCCACTTCCCTTTTGTGCCTCGGTTTCCCCTTCTGCCCAATTGTATATTTGGGTGATAGAATATCCATAGTAACCAGTATTTCTACGGGACTTTAAGTTTGAAAAGTACTTTATGAATGTTACATTATTTATAATGTGGGAGGTAGGGGCTCTTACTCTTCCACTTTACAGACAAAGGAACTGTGGCAGACAGAGGTTACACAGCTGGACCAGATCTGAACCCAGCTGGATCTTCTTGCCTCATGCTTCCTAGCTGCCTTTCGAGTCCTTTGCAGCTCCAGACCGAGGACCCTAAGGATGAAGGCACGTGTGCTGAGAAGTGAAAACTCTGCCATAGTTCCAGACCTTCTCAGCTGGCTAGGCGCCCTGTCATGGAGGGGATCATCCCCCCTCATTTTAATGTTAGGGAAACCAGGAAACTGAGGCCAGAGAAGGAAGTGACTGGGGTCTGTCTGTCTGTATACATGTATTATATAGATTTATATCATATATATATATATATATTCATAGGTAAATGCATTGCCTACATAACAAGGGCCACTAGGTGGCGCTGTAGTGGATAAGGCCTAAAGTCAGGAAGGACTTGGTTCAAACCCGGCCTCGGACACTCCCTAACTGTGGGATCTTCATCGATCAATTAGCTTTATTTGCCTCAGCTTCCTCATCTATAAAAGGAGCTAGAGAAGGAAAGGGCCAGGCCCTCCAGTATCTCTACCAAGAAAGCCCCAAATGGGCCCAGAAACAAGTGAAATAACAGCCACAACACACGGACAGGAGGACACACCTGGGTGAGTGTACAGCCAGACGTGGGGATTCTGGCCCAATCCATTCCCTGCGGGGCCCAGAGACAGGGCGACGTAGGGTCTCCTTCTCTAGCTAGGAGAAGACCCTCTCCCCTCAGGAGAAGGAAAGGAGGCCCCCGGAAGTGAATATTCCCTAGTCTTTGCCAAAGTTCCCTCCACAGGGCCCTGCTTCCAGCCTCTCCATCCTGGCCAGGGAGTCCCAGAACCAAGGGCCTATCCCTTCAGTGCCGCCACAAAAGCACAATCGGGGCTTTTCAGGGACTGGCAGATGGGTAACTCATCCCCTTTTTTCATCTTTGGGCACTTTTTGGCTGCGTCCCCACTGCAAACAGAGGCCCTCCCTCGGAAACCTCCAACCGGGTCCGGGTGATACCCAACACCTTTCCTGAGGGGGGCCGATGCCAACAATGCCGCTAGGGACCAGCTTTGAAACAGAGCCTGGGAACCTCCCCCCGGGGCCCAGAGACACGGCGGCGCCTCAGGCTGGCCCTTGTTTCCCAAAGGAGCAGCTGCCCAACTCTGCCATTTGGGGGAGGGGGGACTTTGTACGTGTGGCCAAGTGTGCAAGGGTGTATTGTATGTGTGTGCACAAGTGTGCGTGTGCTCTGAGCCTTGTGTCTGTGGGCACATGTGGGCATGTATGTGTGTGCATGGGGACATCCATGCGGGGACACTGTGTATGGCATTGGGTGTGGGGCATGGGCACGGACATGTTTCACAGGGGCCTTGTGGGTGAGCAGACCCATGTGGTCGGGAAGGACCCTTGGAGGAAGGCTCAGTGACTGGCACACTACTGCCGGGTGTCTGAATCTCCATCCTCTCCGCTCTTCCTGGGCACCATCAGCCAGCATGATCAGGGGCCTCCTCTGTGCCCGACTCATCCTCCCGAGTCCAAATCTGCCCTTGGACACTAACCAATGGTATGACCCAAGTTACTTCACCCTGTTTGCCTCAGTTTCCTGGAAACTGGAGAATGAGCTGGAGAAGAAAATGACACCAAGAAAACTCCAAAGGGCCACCGAGAGCTGGAGGTGACCAAAAAGGGACTGAACAGCCTACTGTGTGCCACAGCCTGGAGATGCCCGGAGAAAAATGAAACTCTTGCCCCTCAGGGAGCTCGCCTCTGGTCCAGCAGAATCTGGGACCCAGAGGCATGAGGGACCTAGTGCTAGACTCAGTCACACACTCAGACTCACACACACAAGCAGCCTAGCCCTCATACCCACACTTAGATATCCATACCTCCTTACACACTCTCACTTGTATACTTACACACTCATACACACTCAGACTCACACACACAAGTAGCCTAGCCCTCATACTCACACTTAGACATCCATACCTCCTTACCCACTTTCACTTGTATACTTACACACTCATACACACTCAGACTCACACACACAAGCAGCCTAGCCCTCATACTCACACTTAGACATCCATAGCTCCTCACACTCTCACTTGTATACTTACACACACTCATGCACACTCACACTCAGACTCACACACACAAGCAGCCTTGCCTTCATACTCACACTTAGACATCCATTCCTCCTTACACACTCTCACTTGTATACTTACACACTCACACACACTCAGCTCTCTTCTCTCCTCTCCTAGTCCCTCCATGCCCCCCCTCCAGATTACAAAACCAATTCCCCAATCCGGCTCCACAAATGGGAAAGGGTCATTATTGTGTCCAGGGTGCTGCGCTGCCCACTGGGGGAGCTGGTCAGATGAGGCCCAAAGTGCCTCATTGGGAGTGGGGAGCCTGAGGCAGATGGCACGGGCCCCACCCTGAGCACAGGGCACAGAGCCCGGCCTGGACTGCAGGAGGGAAGGAGGCCGAGTCCGCCGGCAGCCCAGCTCCTCCTGGGGAAGGGACGCTTTCCTCTCTCTGTTGTGTCCATGGCTGGCAGCCACTGCCAGTCTCTTCACCCAGTGCTGTCTTCTGGCTGCCAAAGGCCTGATCTGGTCCAGCTCAGACTGCTCTCTGAACCTCCCCCCCTTATTGTTGGGGTTCTGCCATTTCAGTCCTGACTCTCTGTGACCCCTTTTGGAGTTTTCTTGGCAAAGGTCCTGGAGGGGCTGGCCATTTCTTTCTCTAGCTCATTTTACAGGTGGGGAAACCGAGGCACACAGAGTAAAGTGACCTGGCCAGGGTCACACAACTAGGGAGTGTCCAAGGCCACCTTTGAACTCAGGAAGAGGAGTCTTTCTGATTGCCGGCTCGGTGCTCTAGCCATTGGGCCACCCAGCTGCCCTGGTCTTTGGGACATAGATTAACAGTTGGAAGGGACTTCATAAAAAAGTCATCCAACCCCTTGGTTTTACAAGTGCAGGGCCTGGGGAGGTCACAAGGACAGAAGGAGCAGAGGCTGGGCTCCAGCCTGGGCCTCTGCCTCCATGGGAGGCCCGGGCCCCCCAACGGTCAGATTTCCTCTGAGTTTCTGACTGAGCCCCTGCCCTTGGGGTCCTGGTATTCCTGCAGGCACGGGGAGGGGCCAGAAACGTCCTCCCGATCGCCCCACCAAGGAGCCCCGCCTCGGGCCGGCGGGCAGCCTTGCTGTGACTTGCGGGGCTGGGCCGGCCGGGCCGGCTGCTCCTCCCACCGGGATGGGACCGCTGCCTGTTCCCGAGCCAGCCCCATCTGCTGCAGGAGGGGGAGCGGCCCCTTCTCTGTCAGATGTCAGGCACCCCAGCTGCTGTCCTCCCTCTGTAAACAGCAGAGAAAAGCAACTGCAATAACAATCATAACATCCCTGATGATCCGTCCTTGGGCACTGTTTCGGTCCCATGGAACGGCCTCCCAGGGTCCTACAGCCTCCCCCAGGTCCTGCAGCCTCCCCCAGGCCCTGCAGCCTCCCCAGGCCCTGCAGCCTCCCCCAGGCCCTGCAGCCTCCCCAGGCCCTGCAGCCTCCCCCAGGCCCTGCAGCCTCCCTCAGGCCCTGCAGCCTCCCAGGGTTCTGCAGCCTCCCCCAGACCCTCCAGCCTCCCCAGGCCCTGAAGCCTCCCCAGGCCCTGCAGCCTCCCTGGGTCCCAGGTGAGAACTTTGGCCGGGAGCCCAAGGCCGGCTGCTGAGGGAGCCCCTCCAGGTTGCCCAGGCCAAAGGAGACTTGGGGGACATCGTCAGGCTCTGGGCTGGGGGGCCGGGGGAGCCGAGCTGAAGCCGGCCTGAGGGCATGACGGGCCTGGCTCAGAAAGTCACAATCGTGTCTGCCCTCTGCATCTCTGATTCTTGGTGAATGTCCCGTGGAGGCCCCGGCTGCCTCCGTCTGCCCGCTGGGAGCCTGGCTCCAGGGGCCTCAGGGGTGCCCAGTAGGGGCAGGGCCCCTTGCCCGTCTTTGCTTCTTCCCCATTGCGGGCAAAAGTCCCTTCTGTCACATCCCTAAGTCCTTCCCTTTTCTGTCCCCCCGTCACCGCACAAAGAGATTTCTGTCTCCAAATTCAGCCCCCACTGCACCAGGATCATGGCACAGAAATGGAGAGAGGCGCCCCGTTCAACCCTTATTAGCGGAAGAGACAGATGCCCAGAGAGGGCCACAGGTCTAAGGTTGCTCAGAATCCCAGGCTCCTCGCCCAGCAGACCCGGCTGCACCCCGGTCAGCTTTGTCCCCTCCTCTCTCGGCTGCCAGATTGCCACTCGCCCCTCCAACCTTGCTGGGACTGAATGGCCACGGTTGCCCAGGCTACAGCCATTGGTTGGACTAGACGGAAAGGGAAAGGGAAAAAGTTCCTACTGTGTGCCGGAGATGGTGCTAAGGGGTTTATAATGGCCATCTCATTTGATTCTCACAGGAAACCTGGGGTCAGGGCTATCATTGTCATTTTACAGTCGGGGAAACCAAGGCAAACTCGGGCTGACCGACTTGCGCGGGACAAGAGAGCTCAGAAGTCCCTGGGGTCACGCAGGACTCGTCTCCCTGGCTCTCTGTCCAGGGCGCTAGCGGCTCAGCAGCCCTGCTCTCACCCTCACGACTCTCGGCGCATCGGAAGCTTAAGAAATGCTTTTCATTCATTTCTCTTCCTTTAGAGCCGAGATTCTCCATGGCTGCAAAGTGCCTGTGAAGCCTTCTGTCTGCTCATAAAGAGCCACTAAAAGTCTCCTCCGACTTCCCCCAGCATGCTCTCTGTCGCCGGGAAGGTGCCATCCATTCAGTCCTACGAACAGCCTCCCAGCCTTCCACCAAGGGCCTGCAGAGGTCCTCCCCAAGACACTTACAGCGCTCCTCTCCATAGGGAAGCATGGCTTCAGCAGGGGGGGATAAGGGGTCCAAGCAGCCTAGTCCACCCCCCAAGTGTATATGTGTAAAATGTGTGTGTATGGGTGTATGTAAGTGTGTGTGAGTGTGAGTGTGTATGAGTGTCAGTGTGTGTGAATGTGAGTGTGTGTGTGAGTGTGAGTGTGTGAATGTGAGTGTGTGAGTGTCTGTGTGTGTGAATGTGAGTGTGTGTGTGAGTGTGTGTCTGTGTGTGTGTGAATGTGAGTGTGTGTGAGAGTGTGAGTGTGAGTGAGTGTGTGAATGTTAGTGTGAGTGTCTGTGTGTGTGAGTGTGTGTGTATGAGTGTGAGTGAGTGTGTATGAGTGTGAGTGTGTGGGTGTGAATGTGTGTGAATGTGAGTGAATGTGAGTGTGTGAGTGAGTGTGTGTGTGAGTGTGTGTGTGAAGGTGAGTGTGAGTGTGTGTGTGAGTGTGAGTGTGTATGTGAATGTGAGTGTGAGTGTGTGTGTGTGTCTGTCTGTCTCAAAGATTGGGAGGGGGACCTTTGCTGGTCCCACAGTCACGGCTAGTTGGCCAATCACAGCTGCCCTGTGCGTGCTTGGCGAGGGCTGGGAAGGCTGGAAGCCATTGAGCATGTGCACTGGTGATGGGTGTGTGTGAGTGTGTGTGTGTGTGTATGAGTGTGAATGTGAGTGAGTGTGAGTGTGAATGTGAGTGTGAGTGTCCCTTGAGTCCCGCCGCCAGAAGCCTGTGGGAGCCGGGATTGAACAAGCAGTCTCCCACCCTGTGTGTGTAAAGCCCTCTGTCCATGGCTGCCTTCTGGGCTCTGTCCGTGTCTCTCTTTCTCATTTCTAGACTAAAGAAAATGCGCCCCGCACGCCCACCCCAGCTGCCTCAGGCTTGTAAATGCTAGGATCCAGTTGTCTCACCCGAGACCGGCCTCGTCGCCCCCCCACCCCCCATCCCCAGCCCAGGTAGAAAGGCAATCCTAACCAACCCAAGGAAACAGAGACTGGAGTCTGTGAGACTAAAGAGGAAGGAACCGGTGCATAAAAGCAGTTCCCCCCAATATCTCAGTTGCTTCCAGGTGAGATATGTTGAGCCCAAGGTCTCGGGGAGAAACCTGCCGCTAGGGGCGCGCATTTGGGCCATTCTGAAATCCGAGGTCCGTGAGGAGGACGCGGTTAGAGCAACGAGCATCTTCCTCATGGAAGCATCACCTTCAGACCGGGGCGGTGAACCACAAGACATTGGGAAGCGCCATAGAGATGGAACCCAGGGACCATCGTTCTAAAGTAGCTTTACAACTAGGAAGAGTTCTTCATAAAAATGGCGAGGAGGGACCAATATCCTCAAAGCCCATCGTGAACAGGCTTCATAATCAAAAGGGAAAAAGTAAAAGTACTTCCTTTACCAAGAAAAAATTAGGACCTGCACTAACTTATCAGCTCTGGTTACAGCCGATGAAATGGCTGAGACTCAAGAGTGGGAATCCAAGGGCCAAGAGTGGGCGACAACATGAACTCAACCAACAAAATGTCAACCAAAAAGGGTCCAAAGTGAGTATTACAAATGTATTAAAAGAAATGAGAGGGTGTATGGGGCCATTGAAGACCAGGTCCATTTAGAATTAAATTAAATTAACTTCGGAAGTTACAAGTGGGACTTGAACTTACTTATTGATGCAAGAAATGGGAGAAATTGAGCAGCACATCACTGAGGCTACCAAAAAATGCAGCACTTACATGTTGGAAGTCACTTGCTTTCGAAAGTAACAGAGAACCAATCCATCTACTAAAACTCAGATTTCAAAATGTCCTTGGCAATGCAATACAATCTCCTGCGGCTGGGCCATTATCGTAGATTGGACCTTGCCCATGATCACCAAGACACAACAATGACACACTCAAATTGAAGGACAATTTTGCTTTCTCTCTGTCATTGTACCAAATACTCATGACCTCCAGACTATGCAAAAAAAGGTTTTTTTGAAATAGAGAGATCTAGCAGAAGAAATCCAATGCATATGGAGCAAGGATGGAGCATAGTGGCCTTTGTCTTTCTGGCTGCACTCTGAGGTATTCCAAAGATGACTTTAATGAAAGAGAAAAGCATCGGTTTAAAGATGAATGATTTCATTTAGTTAATGGACTATCAAAAATTTAAAAAAAAAAGAATGGCAGGCCTCAGGACCACTTGTTTTTTCCAGCTGATTTCTAACAACAACAACAAAAAAAGATGAGGATAAAATGATGGTGATGGTGATAGTAATGGTGGTGATGGTGCTGATGATGGTGATGGTGATGATGATGTTGATGGTGATGGTGATGGTGGTGGTGATGGTGATGGTGATGGTGATGGTGCTGATGGTGCTGATGGTGCTGATGGTGGTGATGGTGCTGATGGTGATGGTGATGGTAGTGTTATTGGTGGTGATGGTGATGATGGTGATGGTGATGGTGATGGTGATGGTGGTGGTGATGGTGCTGATGGTGATGGTGATGGTAGTGTTATTGGTGGTGATGGTGATGATGGTGATGGTGATGGTGGTGATGGTGCTGATGGTGATGGTCATGATGGTAATGGTGGTGGTGATGGTGATGGTGGTGACAGTCATGATGGTGGTGATGGTGATAGTTATGGTGATGATGGTGATGCTGTTGGTGGTGGTAGTAGTGATGGCCATGAATACTGACATTGATTCAGTAGTTCTGAATTTCCAAAGTGCTTTCCGCACACATCGATTCATACAGATCCTATAAAATCAGCACTATATGGGTGTTATAATCTCAGTTTACAGAAGGGCAAACTGAGGGAGATGATGTGATTTATACAAGTTCATCCAACCAACAACTGAATGATTCAAGCCCAGATTTTCTTGCCTCTGAAGTCAGGCCTGTTCTTATATAACTCTGCTTGCCTAGCTGCTCCTCTTCAATCAATCACCCCCAAAGCATTAATTAAGCATCTATTTAAAGGAAAGGATGCAAAGTGCTTACTATATGTCAGACGGTATGTAAGTGCTGGAGGTACAAATGTAAGCTTGTTCCCACCTGCAAAGAATGTTATTTTAATATTCCAGTAGAGAAATAGAGCACATCCAGGTGATCCGGGGGAGAGGAAGACGTGCAAAATTGGGGGATGACCAGGAAGTGATGCAGAGGCCGGGTTGTGGTCAAGATGACCCATCATTCATCTCTCAGAGCTCAGGGCTCCCAAGGCACTATCTGATGGCAGCGCTCCTTTGGAGCTACTCTGATTGAACTCTGGCCAAAGCCAATTTCCTCATCATCCATGGGCTTCCTTTTGGCAACATCCGACACTGTGGTACGCCTGCTTCCCCACTTCTGGAAGCCTCTTTTTCCCCCCATTTCTGGGCCATCGCTCTCTTCTCCTTTGTTTCACAGCTTGTGTTAGAAGCACCAACTCGCAGGGTCCCCCTGTCAACCTTTGGGGGACCCTGTAGTTCTATTCTTTCCCTTCCTTCACCCCATATTCCATCCAGCCAGAACCATCCTAACCATTCCATGTCATTTCCTCCCTCACGTCCGGGAGGCTGAGTCTGCCTTTCAGACTCTCGGTCTTCCGTCAATCGGCAAATGAATCAGAAAATATGAAAGACCCTCAAGGCTGGGGTAGACCCAGGAGTGCAGAGACAATGATGGAAGCTTTTCCTCGCTTGCATTCTGAGTTATCACTACAGCCTTCACACAATCTGTGTTTCCTCCCAACTGAGCATGTCCTTTTTCTAGATTTCTCCAAATTTACCCCAGGTACATGGTTAGGATGTGTCCCCTCTCCCCCCGGCTCCTTGCCCTGATTTTTCCTTCCCATTGGCCCATCCTGTATTTCCCATCCCCACTCCAGAAAGAAACGTAAGCTCTTTGGAAACAAAAATGGATGCAGGTCAACTTCAGAACCCTGGAGCCAAGCACAAGCCCTCACAGGGTGTAGACGCTCAATCCACTTGTTGAATTGAATGTCAAGCGTGCAACAAAACCGCTTTGGACCATCCTCTCTCTAGGGAAAGCCTCGGCTGCTGTGGCCCTCCCGGGCCACGAGCGGGTCCCCAGCATTTGACCATGCCCACCACAGCTCCCAAGGGGATTCCGTAAGGGCTGCTAATTGTGTATTAATGAGTCACAAAATGAGATTCAGAAGAGCCAGATGTTGGAGCTGACCCTGAAGAGGCACTGGGACAAACGTTCTGCCTCTCACAACAGCCGACAGCCCAAAGCCTGGAAATATTCCTCAAGTAAGACTGCACTAAGACTTGGGGGTGCCTTCCGTAGGTTCTGGGGGAAACTGTAAGCAATTATGAAACCCGCCAAGTCCTTGATGTCTCCCAGCTGCTAAGGCTTCAGCTGCTCTGATATATGTGTGTTTGATATATGTGCTCCTGATAGTGACACATTTCCCTGGGAAAATATAAGCTCCCTGAAGGCAGGAACATTTGGCGCCTTTGTAGCTCGCAAATCTAGCACAGTGAATGGTATATCCTAGGTGCTTAATAAATGCTTGTTGACTGATTGAGATTAAAATCTCCAGATTTCTAAGTCCTTTTTGCTGGTTCCTGCCAATTTCAAAGAGCTCTTACCCTCGGTTGGATGGACTGGGGCTGACCACACTGCTTTATGATGTGGAGAGGCTGGTACCTGGTAGGTTTTTCTAATTTTTAATCTATTCTATTTTTAGTTTTGGGAATAAGGCAAGCTTTCCCCAACATAATCTAACGAAAAGATGATCGGACATGAAAGCACAAATCTGGTTTGCACAACTTGCTTTTTACCAAATGCTTGTTGAATGACTGAGTGAATAGCAGACAGACATTCCTCCTCCAATCTCAGCCTGGGGATCAGGATTTGGGGGTTTTATTAATGGGGAGGCAGTACCAGGACGGCAATACTAGTATTTTGATGAATGCCAGAATTATGGAGACAAAACCTTGCTCAAAGTCAGCCAGACTGGGACTATTTCTCTGTCTTTTTCGTCTCTCTTTGGATACTGTGACTTTGTTAGTTGCACAGATGAAAATCCCTCTCACGTGCATGTGCACAAATACACACACAAACCCCCTCTGTCTCTGTCTGTCTCTGTCTCTCTCTCTCTGTCTCTCTCTGTCTCTCACTCTCCTCTCTGTCTCTCTGTCTCTCTTTCTCTCTGTCTCCATCTCTCTCTCACTCTCTGTCTCTCTCTGTCTCTCTTTCTCTGTCTCCATCTCTCTCTCTCTGTGTCTCTCTCTCACTCTCTGTCTCTCTGTCTCTCTCTCACTCTCTGTCTCTCTCTCTGTATCTCTGTCTCTCTCTCTTTCTCTCTGTCTGTCTCCCTCTCTGTCTCTCTCTCTGTCTCTCTTTCTCTCTCTCTCTCTCTCTCTCTCTCTGTCTATGTCTCTTCTATCTCATTTTCTCTTATACAAACACACATACACACACACACACACACACACACACACAAAAATGCCCACATACCAGTCCCAGGCACTAGAGGGACCTGGAGCTAGGGATGGGAGAAGGTCAAGTTGGCTCCCTTGTTAGTCTTACAGCTGTGGAAAAGATGGCAGAGTGTATCATCCCAGAGCTCAGAAAATGTTTCCGGTTCTCAACAATTCTGGAACTGTGCTGGTCCTGAGCAAATGCAGCTGTGCTCAGATCAGACAGAGTTGCAAGGGTGGGGTTCCTCCTCCCCACCTCCATCACACGCCAGTGCCCAGCCCTGAGAGAGGGAGGATGGGGGTGGGGGAGACCCAAGAACAGTCCCCGGGACTTGAATGGGTCTGTCACTTGACACTTCCTTACCAGGCAGCTATGGGTTTTTGCAAACCTATTTGGGGATGATTGTCAGGGTTCCCTGCCTCCTTTTCTCTCCTCCTTTCCCTTTCTGCTTCTCACATTTTTTCCTCCAGGGAGTTGAAATCCAATCTCTCTTTTAGCAAAGCAGAGTTTCCTCTCTCTCTCTCTCTCTCTCTCTCTCTCTCTCTCTCTCTCTCTCTC
>JAJPUD010002378.1:139124-168120 GCA_023553655.1 Myrmecobius fasciatus
CTCTCTCTCTCTCTCTCTCTCTCTCTCTCTCTCTCTCTCTCTCTCTCTCTCTCTCTCTCTCTCTTCCTCTTCTCACTCATCTTTCCCTCACCCCCCATCCCCCATTAGGACTGCTGTGCATGGTCAGCCTGGGTTGTTTTCACCCCGCAGATGTTTTACAGGGCTGGCCCCCGACCAGCCTGACCCTGCTAAGCTCCAAGGGCAGCATCCCTCAGGTGATGACAGCTGAGAGATCCCTTCATGAACTACTCTGGGCCGGGGACTGGTGAGTTTAATGGGAACTTGGGTGTGCCTAGCTGTGGGGTCCAGGAGCCAGCCACATGGACAGGACTCTCCGCCAGAGCAGGGAAGGCCCAGTGGGGGGGGACTGACACAGGGACC
This sequence comes from Myrmecobius fasciatus, assembly GCA_023553655.1. NCBI lineage: Eukaryota > Metazoa > Chordata > Mammalia > Dasyuromorphia > Myrmecobiidae > Myrmecobius > Myrmecobius fasciatus. Next base: position 139,506 of record JAJPUD010002378.1, read on the forward strand.
AAGCTAGTGGATTTTCCCCAGAATCCTCCTTGCCAAAGTGGGAGGAGGGGCATGTTCCATCCCATTCTTGCCTCTCAATGCTTCCCTCCTCCTCTTCCTGAGGGGGTATCTGTGACAAAGAGAGCACGATCCATCAGGAGTGCCCTCCACAAGCTCTAGTCTTACCCCCAAGATAATAAACTTGAGCCTGAGGATGAAGTAGACCATTGCTCATTTATGTCCTATCCAGTGTTTGCATCAAAGAATGATGGGGGAAAGGGGAAGAGGAGGAAGAAAATGAGAAGGAGGAGGCTACTTGATGGAGAGAGCAAGAACACATCTCTGATGGGTCACCATGACTCGATTCCAGCGTGGCTTCTCCCAGACCAGCCACCCAGTGAGCCAGAGGGAAAGAGAGGAAGTGACTCACTGTTTAACCAAAGTCCTGCCAGCTAATGCTTCCTCCAACATGCAAGCTGCCTTGGCCCAAACCTGACATCTGTAGACATCCTTGACCCCAACACTAACCCTGCTGTTCCTGGGACTCCAGCATCCTCAGCCTCTCCAACCATTTGAGACGGGCCCTGAGGTCACAGGTTTCTCTCTGTGCCTACTTCAAGGCTCTCTCAAGAGTTTCAGGAGATTTTTTTCCTGATCTCCTCCCTGGGCTCCATCTTTACCATTGAAGGATTCTAAAAGTTACAAGATTATAGACCATGGGTTGGAAGGGGAGGACCATGGGTAGAAAGGAAATCATCCCTATATTTTTTAAGGAAATCATAGATTTAAAGTCTGAAGTTATCTTCAAGGATCAACAAGTGCAATCTCCATGTTTTACAGAAGAGAAAACTGAGTTCAGAACAGTGAAGAAATATCACACAAGCAGAAATCAGATTTCAAAACAGGTTCTCTGAGACCAAAGCCAATGTTTACCTCTAGCCAGTACTGCCTCCCATCTTCATAATCTTCATAAATCTGTCAGCAACTTCTAAGATTTCATCCAAACCTCTCACAATCATGTGTATAGCCAGCATACATAGTAATATATCTCTGTATATATACATACATATATATATATATATATCTTTGTTTCTATATCTAAATATCTCTAGATACACACACATAGACATGATCTTATTTGATCCTCACAAGAATGGTGTGAATTAGGTGCTCTTATTATTCTCATTTTACAGATGAGGAAACTGAGGCTGAGAGAAATTAAGGATTTGAATTCAAGTCCTCCTGACTCCAAATCCAGTCCTCTCATACTATACCACATACTAAAGTTGAGATATTAGGAAGATGCTCTTGACCTATAATAAGTTTATATTTATGCAGTGCTGTTCAGGTAGGAAGGGCATGTGACCAGTTCACACTAAGTCTGACAGTTAGAGAGCATAAACATGATATGCTCGCTTTAAATATGTGATGGCCGACACATAGAGACGTAATGAACTTGTCTAAAGGCAAACAGTTGGAAGATGGCAATTGAAATAGGAATCCTCATCCCAATTCCATGCTAGCTTTATTTCTGAAGGAACTGCACCAAATTATTATTGCTTATTATCATTAATATTAATATCAGCAGCAGTAGTACCACTAATAATAATACGTCTTTATAAATTATTCTAGTATAATTTTGGGCAGTTTTTTAATCATTAAAAAATTATTTCCCTAATCTGAGTCTAAATCTGCTTATTTGTAGCTTCCACTTATGGGGCCTAATCCTGACCACTAGAACACTAAAGAAAAGTAGCAAAGGTGTAGAATTTGGGGGTAGATTGGTGACTATGGGATATTGTGCTACTGCCTGAGAATCTCAGAAGTTAAAGATTGGAAGAAACTTTAGAAACTATCTGTTCTGACCAATACCCCCAAAAGAATCCCCATTAATAGTCCTCTGTCCTTTGCTTAAAGGCTTCTGGGGCTCGGTACCACCTTCCAAAGCAGTCCATTTCCCTTTGGGACAGTTCCAATTGCAAGATCATCTTTCCTGACATTCAACTTAAATCTGCCTCTTAGCAGATTTTATCCATTGTTCCAAGTTTCGCCTTCTGGGGGTCAAAAGAGAACAAATAAAGTCAAATTTCCACAAAACAAATTTTCTATTACCTATAGATGACTCAGTATATTTTTCCCCTTTCCCATGCCCATCTCCAGAATTTTCTCCTCCAGCAAAAACAAAAAATCATCTTGTACGCTGACCAAAAGCTAAGTTTTGGTAAAGCAATAGCTCTTGAAAAAGAGAAATGTGGGGGAGAGAAGAGATGGTGGACTGAAAACTCAGTGTGTCAGTAGGGGAATATGGTGGTCTCAAAAGCTACTTAAGGTCACTGAGTGGTATTGAAAGATCTCTAGACCATAGACCATGGACAGCGACAGTTCCCCCACTTTCTGGTTTGCATTAGGGACCCCCAGAAAAGGTTGGCTTAGTCCTGGGGGCTCTGATTTTGCAAGGACATTGATGACTTAGGGGAAGATTGACAAGGCAAACAAGCTGTGGAAGGGCTCCACATCCATGCCATATAAGGGCTCACTTGAAGGAAAGAATGATTCACTTCTTACTGGTAGAATCTTTGGCAAATCATGACTCTTTCTTGGTCTCAGTTTCCTCACTTCTAAAAAGGAAGGAGTTATGTGAGATGAGGCATCATGGGATAATGGATAGTTCAGTGGACTTGGAGTCAGGAAGAGTCTGATTCAAATCATGTCCTATATACTTCCAAGCTATGACCCTTGAAACTATGCATCTCAGTTTCTACATTGGTAAAATGAAGGAGTTGAACTCAATGGTCTGTATATTCCCTTCTAGGTCTGAATCTATGATCCCAGCATATCCTAAAATGTTCTAGTACAATATATACCTTTAATCCTGACTTAACTAACAAGGGTGAAATCATCTAGTTGGAGCTTCCCCATTTCCTTCCTTTCTTCATTGTTTTTTTTTTCTGTCCTTTTCACTGTCAAATTTCTTTCAAAGAATAAGAAATTGTTTATTTTCTAACTCTATTCTGTTGTCAACTCTAAGTTTACCATCTATCTACTTGGAAGTTTAATGTAAATACTAATTTAGCTAGCATTCATATACCACTTGAATATTTACAAACAGCAATACTCATTTGATCCTTGCAGCAATCCCAGGAAGTAGATGTTATTTTTTCCCATTTTTCAGATGAAGAAACAGCCTTCAAGAAGTTAAGTGACTTGGCCAGAACTGCCCAGCAAAAAAAAGTATTTGAGGTATTACTTGAATCAAGGTCATCTGATTTGAATTCCAGAAATCTCTGCCCCAATGCCCACTTGTTCTTCAATTACTACATGAATTTCTTAATGATAGAGTATATTTTTTTTCCTTTTTCTTTGTATCCCAAATATCTAGCCAAGTGCTTGATGCGCATAGTAAGTGCTTAATGCCTACTTGTTGGGAGCCAAAATGGCAAAGCAGAGGCAAGAACTCACCTGATTTCTCTTAAATATCCCTCCAAACTACTTTAAAATAAATCCTGAAATTCTAAAACAGCAGAGCCCCCAAAAAGGTCAGAGTAAAATGTTTTCCCAGATCAAGAAAGCTTCAGCCAAATGATAAAAGAGTCACAAAAAATCCACTGAAGAGAAAAACTCCTTAAAAAAACAGAAGTGGCCATGTGGAAAAAGAGGCACAAAAATCCAGTGAAGAAAAAAAACATTCCTTAAAAAGCAAAATGGAACAAATGGGAAAAGAGATATAAATGCTCACTGAAGAAAATAATTCCTTAAAAATTAGAATTAGGGAAGTAGAAGCTAATGGCACCCTGAGACACAAAATAATGATTAAAAAAAAACAAAATGAAAAGAATGAAAAATGGAAAAAAATGTGAAATATCTAATTGGAAAAATAACTGAGAGGGAAAATAGATCAAGGAGAGATCATTTGAAATCATTGGACTACCTGAAAGCCATGAACAAAAAGAAGCTAGACAGCATATCTCAAGAAATCATCAAGGAAAATTGTCCTGATATCCTAGAAACAAAAGAGAAAATAAAAATTGAAAGGATGCACTGATCACCTCCTGGAAGCAAACCCAAAATGAAAATCCCCAGGAATATTATAAGGAAATTCCAGAGTTCCCAGGTGAGGGAGAAAATATTGCAAATACCCACAAAGAAGTAATTCAAATATTATAGAGCCACATTCAGGATCACACAAGATTAAGCATCTTCTACTCTGAAGAATTAGAAAACATGAAATATGATATTTGGGGAGCCACATGAGGTATTTTAGCCAATTATATACCAATAAATCTAGTGATGTAAATAAAATATATGAATATTTAAAAACTGATAAATTGATCAGATTAATAGAAGAGGAAAGAGAAAGTTTAGCCCTAGATTAGAAAAAAGATATTGAAAAAGCCATCAATGAGTTCTTAAGAAAAATTCCTCAGGATCAAATGAATTCAGAAGTGAATCCTACAAAATATGTAAAGAGCAATTAATTCCAGTACCATATTTGGGGAAAGAGGCAAAGAAGGAGTGCTATCAAATCCCTTTTACAACACAAATATTGTGCTGGCACCTAAATCAGAAAGAGTAAAAACAGAAAAAGAAAACTACAGACAAATTTCCCTCGTGATTATTGAAGCAAAAATCTTAAATAAAATAATAGCAGGGAGATTGCAGCAGAATGTCACAAATATCATGTAGTATGACCAGGTGGGATTCCTACTAGGAATATAGGACTAAGTTCAATATTAGGAAAAATATCATTAAGATTGATCCTATCAATAACAAAAATAACAGAAACCACCTAATTATCTCACTAGATGCAGAAAAAAATGTTTTAGAAAAAAATGCAATATTCTTTTCTATTAAAAATGCTAGAGAGCATGAAAATAAATGGAACTTCCTTCAAAATTATGTGTTGATGTTGTTCAGTTGTTTCATTCATGTCTGACTTTTCATGACACCATTTGGGGGTCTTTCTTTTGGCAAAACATTTAAGTGGATTGCCATTTCCTTCTCCAGTCTATTTTACAGATGAAGAAACTGCAGCAAGCAGGTTGGAGTGACTTGCCAAGGGTCACACTGTGAGTAAGTGTCTGAAGCCAGATTTGAACCCAGAAAGATGAGTCTTCCTGACTCCTGAATTGGCACTCTATTTATTGTGTCACTTAACTACCCAAAATGACAAATAGTATCTATCAAAAACCATTAGTGAACAAATATTTGAAATGTGGATTAGCTAGAAACCTTCCCTATAAAATGGGAGTGAAAGAAAGATACAAATTATTAGTACAATTATTCAATATTGCATTAGTAATACTATAGCAATAAAACAAGAAAAAGAAATTAAAGTAATTAGATTTATTACTCTTTGCAGATATGATGACATACTCAGAGAACATAGAGAAAATTTGAAAAACTAGCTGAAATAATCAACAAATTCAGTAACAGTGCAGAATATAGAATAAACCCATACAAATAATCAGCATTTCTATATATTATCAATGATGTCCAAAAGAAATAGAAAGAGAAATTCCATTTAAAATGTAGGCAAAACAAATGTAGACAAAGCAAAACTCTTGAGTGTCTATCTGCAAAGACAAACCCAGGAACTATATGAACCCAATTACAAAACTTTACTGTTGCACAGAAATAAAGTCAGATCTAAAACAACTGGGAAAATATTCATCATCCCTGGGTAGACTGAACCAATATTATAAAAATGACAATTCTACCAAAATTAATTTACTTATTTAGTGCCATGCCAATCAAATTATCAAAAAGTTTCTGGCTATAGAAAAATTCATAACAAAATCCATCCAGAAGAACAAAAGGTCAAGAATATCAGGAGAATCAATGGGGGAAAATGTGAAGGAAGGTGGTTAAGCAGTACCAGACTTCAAACTGTATCACAAAATAGAAATCATCAAAACAACCTGCTGCTGGCAACAAATAGAGTATGGATCGGTGAAATAGATTAGATACACAGTAAATGGCCACAGTAATCTTGTATAAACATAAAGAGCCAACAATTTGGGAAAAGAAATCACTATTTAACCAAAGATTCTCGGAGAAAAGAAAAGAAAATTTAGTAGAAATCATGTATAAAACGACATCACAGATTGTATACCAAGATAAGGTCAAAATGACTACATAATTTAAACATAAGGGATGAGATCATAAAGCAAATGAGGAGAGCAGGGAATACTTTGCCTGTCAGATTTGTGGATAAGGAAAAAATTTATGACTAAACAAGTGATAGACAGCATTGCAGGATGTAAAATGGACAATTTGTAAAATTTGACAATTAAATTAAAAAGTTTTTGCACAAACAAAACCAATGCAGTTAAGATTAGAAAAAAATGGGGATGGAAGAAAACATTGCAACAAATTTCTTTCATGAAGGCCTCATTTTATTTTGATTTTTTAAGAATAGATTTTTATTTTCAAAATATATGCAAAGACAGTTTTCAATATTCTCCCTTACGAAATTTTGTTTCAAATTTTTTATTTCCTTCCCTCATCTCCTCCCCTAGACAGCAAATAATCCAATATATGTTAAACATATGCAATTCTTCTATACATATTTCCACATTTATCATGCTGCACAAGAAAAATCAGATCAAAAAGGAAAAAAAAATGAGTCCCCACAGTCTCTGGGTGTAGATAGCTCTCTCCATCAATAGACCATTGGAACTAGCCTGAATCACCTCATTGTTAAAAAGAGCCACGTCCATCACAGTTGATCACCACAAAATCTTGTTGTTGTTACAATGTTCTCTTGATTCTGCTTACTTTGCTTAGTATCAGTTCATGCAAGTCTCACCAGGACTCTATGAAATCATCCTTCTGATCATTTCTTATAGAACAATAATATCCATTAACTTAATATACTATAACTTATTCAGCTATTCCCTGACTCATGGGCATCCACTCAATTCCTAGTACTTTGCCACTACCAAAAAAGGCTGCTACAGATATTTTTGCATATGTGGGTCCTTTTCCTTTTGTTATGATATCTTTGGGATCAGTAGAAACACTGTTGGATCAAAGGGTATGTACAGTTCAATAGTCCTTTGGGCATAGTTCCAAATTGCTCTCCAGAATTTTTAGATCAGTTCACAACTCCACCAACCATGTATTAGTGTCCTAGTTTTCCCACATCCTCTCCAACATTCATCATTATCTTTTCCTGTCATGTTAGCCAATCCGAAAGTTGTGTATTGGTACCTCAGAGTTGTCTTAATTTGTATTTCTCTAATGAAGAGTGATTTAGAGCTTTTTTCATATGACTAGAAATGGTTTTAATTTCTTTGTCTGAAAATTATCTGTTTGTATCCTTTGACCATTTGCCCATTGGAGAGTGGCTTGCATTCTTATATATTTCAGTCAATTCTCTATATATTTTACAGAGGAGGGAAGACCTCACTTTAAAAATGAGCAGTATTCAGACAAAATAAATTATCTCTATTCATATGATAAAATGTTCAGAATATTAAAGAAATGCAAATTAAAACAACTGAGGTACCAACTCACATTTATCAGACTGACAAACATGACAAAAAATGGAAAATGGCAAATGTTGAATGGGACATAGAAAAATATGGACATTAATGCATTGTTGGTAGAGTTGGGAAGTGATTTAGGCAAATTGTAGAGTAATCTGAACTGCCCAAAAAGCTTTAAAATTGTGCATATGCTACTAGTGGGTCTGTAGCCCAAAGTGTTTAAATATATTTTAAAAATTTTATATATAATTGAGAAAGTAAAATTAAAAAACCAATTCTGCCTTTTGGTTAATTGTTATAACACACCCTCTCTTTAATCCCCTTTAATCAGTCTCCTATTTCTCCTATTACATGAAATTTAAAAGATCACCATGACTACCAGATCTTAGGGACCTTTTCAATCTTTGTCCTTCTCATAACTCTATATCAGTTTATTCCATTAACCCTCCCCTTCTGAGTACCCTCCTACTAGAAAGATCCTTGCTTCTGCCTTAGGTTACCCAGATCTAAGCCTCCACAGTGCTTCTCATTATCTCCATGCCATACACATGTCTCCCCCCACTTTCCAATTCCCCTTCATTCGTCTTGCCCCATTAGAATATAAGCTCCCCGAGGAGAGGGATTGTCTTTCATGTTTGTATTCATATCCCCAGTGTTAGAATAGTCTTCTTTTTCTTTTAGAATAATCTCTTTCCCTAGTAAGTGTTTAACAAATGGTTTCTCAATCTCTCAGTATCTATCATCCATGAATCTGGCATGCCTCCCTATGTAGCAATCATCTACCTCTCCTTTCTATCAACTATCATCTACTTATCCATCTATCATCTATGTGTCTTTCTACCTATCTGTCATCTATAGTATATCTATCCATTCATCTCCCTCCATTCATCCATCCACTTATCTGAGGATCCTTCTAGCTCTTCATTCAAGATTCTTTGCTCTTCATCAGGTCCTCAAACTCAATGTATTTGCAAAACTGAATTTGACATCTTTACCTCCATCCTTATTTTTCCATTTCCACCAGGAGCATGAGCACCCAAAACCTTGGTGTTTTCTCTGATTCTTTTTCTCTTCCAATACCTCCCAGGGAGACATCAGTGACCAAATCTCTGTCATTACTATTTCTGTAATCCATCCCCCATCTCTTCTCTCTACTTCTGCTACCACTCCATGGGTTAATGACTTATTTCCACCTTGCCTGGACCATTATGATATCCTCTGAGCATATCTTTATTATTTTCTCTTTCCCCTCCAAACCATCCTTCACAAGGCTTCCATACCCAATCTCCTGCCTGTGCAGCCATGCTCTTTCTCAGAATTCTTCTATGTCTCCCTTCAGCTTTTTGGTTGACCTTAATTTTGCCTCCAAAAATTAGCACACATTGGAAGAAGAACAAGAGAAGACTCTGATTTCTTTATCAGTTAACAGATGGCGTCTTTTCCAAAATTGTGTTGATTTTAGCTGCTACTCGGGCCTTATTCTAGCTGATACAAGTACAAGATCTTTACAGATCAAATGCCATTTCCCAATCTCCTCTAGGTATTGGATATGCAATCAACTGGGTCCAATTTCAAATCTCATTTCAGATACTTATTAACTATGGTATCCTAAGAAACACTACTCAGCTCTCTGAGGCTATTTCCTCATTCGCAAAATGAGCATAAGAGCATATATCTCATTGGGTTGTTATGGGGAATAAATGATATGATACATGTAAAGCAAATGTCCTTGCTATATAAATGTTTTTTTTACCTAGTATTATGCCACGGATAAGTCTTACGTTGCTCATAAACCATATAGCCAAAGACCTTCCAACACCTTCTAGACACAGAAAATATTTCCAGTTGGTGGGTGCTGTAAGGATGCTGCATAATGAGGAAAAGACCAGGACCATGGGGATTCAGCTGCAAAGAATTTTGAAAATCATCTGGTCCAAGTCATTCATTTTACAGACAAGGAAATAAAGGTCCAGAGAAGGTGGAAGTCAAAGTCACAAAGATAGTGAGCCTCAGAAGTTAGATTTAAACCTAGCATTTCTCATTAAAACCTCTAGCACTCTCTGCCCATTGGCATATATGCCAGAGGGATCCACAGAAAGAGTTTCTTTCCCCCACTTTTTCCAGCTCTCTGGAGCCTAAGAAGAAGGGATTGCTACTTGCCCACTTGGAAACACTTCTTTCCTTCCTAGCTCTGGGAGGCCTGGGGGTGGAACTGGGGGACAAGGGATAGAACTTGACTTCTCTTCTAGAAAAGCTGCCTCTGTGAGTACATAGAAAAGATGAGAAGAGGGTGACATCTCAGGGACTATCTGGAGGCCATCCCCTGCCTGGCCCATGGCTAAGCAGAAGTCTCTGCTGGGCAACCAAATCCTGGGATGCTAAGAGATCCCAGCTTGGGCTGCAGCCATCTTATCTGCATCTGCTGAGGGAGGAGGATCATTAGCTGGGGACGGCCCCAGGTGTCGATGTCATTTTCCAGGCTGTGGGCCAGGCTGATAGGAATCTCAGAAATCTAGAGATAGTGAGCATGAGGAGAAAGGGTTTCGTCCCCTTTTTCTCATGAATCTTCCTCAGTAAGGGGGAGGGGGGAACCAGGAAAGACAACTGACAAAGACTTCTGTTCTTCTCATTCCTGCTCCTATAAACAAGAGGGAAGGGGAACTCGGGCATTCCATTCTAGGGAGTCACAACATGAAGAATCTGGCTCTGGGATGACTCATGATCTCACTCCATATCCTCTGGGGAATTCCAAATTTAAGCCCCTTTCTCATTCTTTCTTTTTGGAAGCCTCTGGAAGAGAGCACTGGAAAATCTGAGATCGAATCCTGCTTGGGATGTGGAAGGGCTCTATATTCCTGTCTCAGTCACTTTTTCTCTCCAATGGGAGTAATAATAGCACCTTCCTCCAAGATCTCTCATAAGGATCAGCTGAGATAATATGGAAAGCACTTCAGAACTCTTAAAGAGCTATAGAAATGTTAGGTATTTGGGATGTCTAGGAGGATTATGGGACAAACTGTGTGTGAGAGAGACAGACAGAAAAAGAGACACAGAGAGAGAGAAGAGATGGAGAAAGAGAGTGAGAGAGAGAAGGGGGCAGGGAAATGGAGCAAGGGAGAGAAAAAGGGAAAGAAGAAAAATTCAGAGACACAGAAAGAGACAGAAAGAGAGACCCAGAGAGACCTGAGAGGAGGCATTTCAATAATAAGGTATTATTTTTTTTTAACCATGATTCTGTTGCTTTCAGCAAAAAGTGTTTGGCCAGAGACTACCACCACCACTGTGACAAGCCAGATAGCCTCATAGATCCCCCAAATCCTCTGAAGTAGAATCCTGCATTAGAACCTGGGGACTGGTACTTGCTATTACTTCTCTGCTCCTCCCAACCTACATGGGTCAGGTAGCCAATGGATATTTCTGGGCCTCAGTCTCGTTGTCTATAGAAGGAGAGGACTGGACTAGAGGATTTCCAGGGTCCTTTTCTTCTCCAGAGTCTGCGATCACAGAATCACAATGACCTCAAAGCTAGGGAATAGGGTCCAATTCATCCCTAAACAAGAACATCCTCAACAAACTTCAGGACAAATGGTCCTCAAGCTAAGCAGCCATTCCCATTGGGGGTATGAGCTTAGAACATATTCCCCGACGTTAACTGGCTTTTTCACAGATATTGCTTCTGGTTCTTCTCTTTGGCGGCTAAACAGAATGAGACTACTTCCCATTCCATGTGGTCTCCTGACTCAAATCTCTCCCCACTTTCATTTAGCTTCCTCTCAGCTGCCCAATTATTCTTCCAGTCTGACCATGTTACTCCTGTTTAATAAATTCAAGGAATTGCCTGTCACCTCCAGGATCAACTATTGGACTTGTTTGGCATTCAAAGCCCTTCACAGCCTACCCCCTTTCCAGACTCTGATGCATTCTGAGATCCAATGATTTCAGTCTCCTGGTTCTTCCTCCAGCAAGATCCTCCATTTCTAGACTGGGTATTAGCTCTGACTACAGCCCATGCCAGAAATGCTCTCCCTCCCATCTCTGCTTCCTGGTTTCTCTCACTTTCTTCAAGTTTCAGATAAAATCTCACTTTTTTCAAGAAGTCTTTCCTAACCCCCTTGATGTTAATGCCTTCCATTAATTAGCTGCAATATATTTTATAGCGTTCCAGTGGGTACACAGTTGGATGTTATTTTCCCAATTGGATTGGAAGCTCCTTGAGAAGAGGGTCAGTCTTTTGCCTTTTTTGCATCCTCGGCAGAGTCTCGGCCATTCTTCCTTGCTCTCCTCTCCCTATTTCTCACTCTTTGAACTTTACTACTCTCCAATTCCTTTTCCTAAAGTGATTTTCCTCATAGAATATAAGCTCCTTGAGGGCAGGGGCTATCTTTTTTTGTGCTTGTATTTGTATCCCACTTTTTATCAAAGTGTCTAGATTATAGGAAGTGTTTAATAAATGACTGACTGACTTAATAGGAGGCTACAGAAGGACACTGAATAGAGGAGCACCTGGTGGGCCTCTGTGGAAAGATTAGTCGGATCATGGTGTGAAGAACAGATCAGAAAGGCTGGAATGAGAATTAGTTCGTCAATAAGTATGTATTAAATCACTTAGTGTGTGCTAGGTACTGGGGATATAAAGATCTGCCCATGTTTTAATGGAGAAGATGAGTCCTTGGCCAGATGTGTATAAAATAAATAGAAAAATGAAAAAGAGAAACAATTATAAGGTTGTCGAGGAGGGAAAGCCTGCATTGTCAACTGAGGGGATCACAGATGGTTTTGTAGAGAAGATAAGAGTCCAGATGGCATCTTAAAGGAAGACTTGGACAAGAAGGGGAGTCTTCCTGGCATGAGATAATTATGGCAAAGGCTGCCCGGGAGGTGCAGCATCATGTGTGAAAAACAGAGGTAGGGTGCAGGAGAATGAGTCTTAAAAACAAGCATCTATTAAGCACCTACTATATGCCAGACAATGAGCTAAGTATTTCACAAATCGTATCCCATTTGATCCTTCCAACCCTGGAAGGTAAACAAAGTTATTAGCTTCATTTTACAGTAGAAGAAACTGATACAAACAGAGGCAAAGTGGCTTGTCAAGAGTCACACAGCTAGTGTCTGAGGTAGGATTTGAACTCAGACTTCCCTAACTCTATTCTCTGTAACACCTAAGGCATTCTATTGCAAAGAAAACAATTAGGAAGTTATTGCAGTAATCCAGAGGAAGGGACCTGAGCAAGGGGATGACTACATGAGCAGAGAAGGGGTTGGATGCAGGAGATACGGAAGAGTAAAGTCGATAAGACCTGACAAGTGCCTGGCATTGTCTTGCCTGCCATCATTGTCACTGCCACATCAAGGAAGGGATACACATCATCAGGTCCCAGGTCCTGGATCTCAGCTCTGACCACATGCCTTAGGAGTTAGGAAAGACTTCCTTTGGGATGTTCTTTGTCCCTCAGATAGACCCCAATGGTCACACGCAAGATCAACTCCATGTCCCCGGTACACTTCAGGCCATCAGACAGCTGACCTCTATCCCCTGCTGGGAATTCCCTTCAGCTCAGTTGAGATTGGATTTCAATGGGACTCCTTCTCAGATGGGATATCTTATCAAGTGTCCTGAGGATAAGAGATCCTGCTGGGTGGAGATAGGGCAAGAAACTACAGGGGATGGAGGAAGGAGGAGGGAACAGACATCTGAGGACTCTGCAGTTAGCCAATCCAGGAGTGAATAATGCAAACTACAGAGGAGGTCATGGGATCCCAAATGGATGGGACCATAGATACAGGCTAGGCTAAGCCTCTCCTTTGACCTCCAAGGAAACTGATACCCAGAGCTATTAAATGACTTTGTGCCAAGGCAGAAAGAAGCAAAAGTAGGGTTTGGACCTAGGCCCTTTGACTCCCACTTTTAAATCCCTGGGAGTTTTCAGAAAAGCTCATGATTACAAGGAAGCTCTGGCCAATCTGGGAAGCAGAGTAGTATGGGAGTATGAACATTCATCTTTTTTACTGTTGAGTTATATGACCTTTAGCATCTCTAAAGCTCAGTTTCCTCATCTATAAAAGGAAGGGCTAGCACCCTAACCCTAAGGTTCTAGCCAGCTCTAAAGCTGTGACTCTCTGAACCAGTTGAACCCATCCCTGTATTCAAGTGGTCATTCAGACTTACTTCTTGTGTCCCCCACCCCAACACACACGAACGGTGGTCTGCTTTGTGTGAAAGTCCCTCATTCTATTCCTCCTCTTTCTTCTTGCCTCACCATCCCCCCTTAGGTTCCTTATCTATCCAGGTGTCTTTTCAGGAAAGGAGAGCTCCCTTCCCTTCTACCAGCATTAACAGGAAGACACAGAGGAGAACCAGTATGGCTGCTGAAAAGTGTGGTTCAAAGGCACTGTCAAAAAGATGGCAGCGCTCCCTCAGGGCTCCCCCATGCTACTTCCTTTCCCCAGTGCAAACAGATCTGGCTGTGGAGGGATGTCCCTGCAGCACTGTCTGATTGGAAGATGGTGGCCTGGGAACCCGTGGGGTGGAATAGCTCTGTCCCCTCTGTCACTCTCCCTCCCTGTTTATCATTAGCTCTGGGTTTTCAGTGATATAAACAGTTTCATGGCTTGCCTTGGGACTTGCTAGAGAAGAGAGTTGTTGCCTCCTTCTCTACTAGGAGGTGGATGGATGGAGCCAATTGATGTTCTGGTCCAGGATCACACTAGCATTGCAGGGGTTGCTGGCTCTCCCGGGGCTGAAGGTTGTGTCTATGGAAACCAACAGGATTACAAGCCCAGCCCCATTCTCCCAGATCAGGACTCTTCTTATTAAGTGTTGTCGCTTTCTTTTCTGGGGGATTCCCAGCAGAACTGGCCAAAGGGAGACACTGTTGGAGAGAGTACGTCCTTAGTCCCCCTTTATCTGATCTCCAGCTCCAAGCCCAGTGGTTGGCTAATTTACCCATCTTCTGCCCCGAAGCTAGGTCTTTCATTCTGATGCTTGACATCCCAGAGATCCTTGCTCCTTCATTGCTTCATCCAAGTCTGCCATCACAACAAGTGTCCTACATTTTAAAATTGTCCCTCCCTCCCTCCCCTTTTGATAATTCACTCATATGAAAAAAAAGACCATTTGTCAGTCCCTAGGCCCTGATTTGCACTGGGTGCTGTCTCCAGACCTAACAGATTGATCTGGGAAAGACCTTAGAGATCATGCTATATTGGAACAATCATTTCCTTCTATAGATAAGAAGAGAGGGTTGAGGAGACCTACCCATTAATAGACTCTAAGTGACTGGGAGAATTGGAGCTCAACCCCTGATTTTCAAACTCCCTTCTCATGTTCTGTTTATGAGGCAGCTTGCTCTCTCCTTCTGCAGATAGGGAGGAGAAGCACATCACTTATGCCATGTGCTTTCTTGGCCAAATTCCCAAGATGGGGGGGAGGTGTCAGGAAGGGTGTCTTATTTCCCAATTAGAGTCAAGATCTAAAATGCAAATACTTCTGGGAGAAAATGTCCTGCTCACCATTTCTTATAAAGCCATACTATTCCATTACCTTCCTAATCAGCCATTCCCCAATGGATGGGCATCCAGTTCTTTATCCCAATAAACACAACCGCTATAAATGTTTTTGTACAAATAAGTCATTTTCCCTTTTCTTTGATCTCTTTAAGAAACAGAGCTAGCAGTAGTATTTCTTGGTGAAAGAGTATACACAGTTTTGTGACCCTTTGAGAATAGTCCCAGATTGTTCTACAGAATATAGACCAATCTACTACATCAACAGTGTCCTAGTGTCCCAATTTTTCTACATCCACACAGCATTTGTCATTTTCTTTTTCTGTCATCTTAGCCAATCTGAGAGGCATGAGGTGGTACTTCAGAGTTGTTTTAATTTGCATTTCTCTAATCAAAAGTGATTTAGAACATTTTTTTTTCATATAACTATCGACAGTTTTGGTTTCTTCTTCTGAAAACTGCCTGTTCATATTCTTTTTATATATATAATTTTGGCTCAGTTCCCCATATATATGAGAAATAAGTCTTTTATCAGAGAAACTTGCTGCAATTTTACCGTTTCCTGTTTTCTACCTAATTTTCACCACATTGGCTTTGTTTGAGAAAAAGCTTTTTGATTTCTTGTAATCAATATAATCTATTTTATTTCCCATAATCCCCTCTTTCCTGATCCAAAGATCTTCCAGGTACATTTTTCCATGCTCCCCTAATTTATTTATGATATTACCTTTTATGGTGATTTATCCATTTTGGATAATCTTGATATATCCTGTGAGATGTCGGTCTATACCTAGTTTCTGCCAGATTATCTTCTAGTTTTCCCAATGATTTTTGTCAAAGAATGAGTTTTTGTCCCCAAATCTCGGATCTTTGGGTTTCTCAAATACCAAATGACCACGGATATTTACTATGATATTTACCTAATCTATACTGCTTTGAAATTTAGTTTTAAGTCATCTTCTATGTTTCAGAAAGGAGAAACTTTCCTATAAGGAAAAGGATAAGAAGCACATATAAAGGGTCCTCAAGATCACCCCCAATCACCACTTCCACTAGGGAGTGACTTTTTTCTTGGGGTTAGTCTCAGGACAGGGAATATATATTGTACTTCATCATCATCATTGCACAAATTGGCCAACCTGGCATGTTACACCATGGTTCTGGGACAGGTTAACCTAGGGTGTTCATTATTCATATGAATAATGGCTGGCAAACAATTTACAGTGAAAGCTTGAGAAGAATTTTTTCAATACAGAGAGATCATTTGTGAAATATAACACATGACTCTCCCTATGATCCAATGGAAATGTGTACACTAGAGTGGACTACAGGGTTTGATATACCAGTTTCTTCATCTGCAAAATGAGAGAGGGGATCTCATTGGGTCTAATTCCTATTTTGAGGCCCCCTAGGTCAGGTATGAAAGAGGGAGCAAATAGAGACAACCTTTTCCAGGAGCCTTTTCCCCTGAGTTACAAGTAGTCTAACTCCATCCTCTCAAAGCAACTTCAGATATATTGAGAATCAGATGTTTAAAACCAAGCAGAAGAGGGACCATTATTGTAGTTTCTGCTCTTGGGACTTTGACAAGATCCAGGAGGGAGAGGATAGCTAATTTCATTACTTCAGAAGCTTTCGTATCCTTTATCCTTTATGAGAGAGAAACTCTAACCTCTCTCAAGGTATTCAAAGAAATGAACCCCCCAATTGTAACCCTAAGGTTTGACTATAAAAGGGCATCTTTGAGCCTTGACACCCAGGGTCAATATATAGATGTTTTCAGACCTTCTCAAGGAGCTGAGGTTCTCCGGTCTTAAGAGTTGGTGCTCTTTAACGTACATGGTGTCCAAGAAAAAAAGTTCCCCAGTTCTATCTAAAAGCTCATCGTTCAACCTGAATAACATCTTCTAACAAGTAAAGTATGAATTCAAGGCATCATACTCCTTGAGCTCCTTACTCAGAGCCTTCCTGACTCCCACTTGTCTTCTAACATTATTTTGTTTTAAAGTCTTATTAATGCCTCCTTTTCTCCCATGTCTGGTCATGTCCCTATGCCTTACCCTCACCCCACTCCCAAATCTTCCCATTATATTAAACAGACATTTATGAAGTTGCTTCTATGTGTCAGACACTGTACTAGGTGCTGGGGATACAAAGATAAAAACAACAAATACTCTATCCTTAAATAAGTTACATTTGATGAGGAAGCTAAAACCCACAGAGATAACTGATTTGCCTCAGGTTATACCAAAAGGGAAGGCAGGACTAGAATTTACTTCTCTTATAACAGTTCTTTTCATGATGCTATACAATGGACGGTTATAATTTTTCTAGGGATTTTGGTTTGTAGATAGCATGGCGCGTAATATTAAAAACAAATAAACAAATAAAGAATAATAGAATTTATCAAGAAGAATTAAAGGTCAAGGATATCAAAGGAATCAGTGAAAAGAGAAGCATTTAACCCAAGAGGCTGAGAGGATCACAGGAAGTAAAATGAATAATTTGGATTACATGATAAACAAAATTAATATAGCCAAAATTAGAAAGAAGGACTTCATAGACTTTACAGGTGAATTTCTCCATGTTCACTTAATATACTTATGATATCATAGAAAGGAGCATTTACTAAATGCTTAGGGTATGCCAGGCACTGTGCTAAGGGTTGAGACTTTAAGGTAAAAACAATATCTAATCTATAATACAGATTTGAAACAAAATGTTCCCATAGCCAAGATAACTTTTGTACCTACTTATTTAGACATCTTTCTCATTAGGTTAAAAGTTCATTTTGGGCAGGGACTGTTTCTGCTATTTTTATATTCCCAACACTTAGCATGGTGCCTGCTGTATAGTAATCAATGAGTAATAATAATAATAATAATTACAGATAATATTTACACCATACTTATTACATATGGCACTGTGTTAAGCACTTTACAATTATTCTCTCATTTGATGTTCAAAACAACTCTAAAGAGTAGGGCTGTTGTTCACATTTTACAGATGAGGAAACTGAGGCAGTTAGAAATTAAGTGACTTGTTCAAGGTCCAACAGATAATAAGTATCTGAAATCAGATCTGGACTCAGGTCTTCCTGTGTCCAGACTCAGCATCCTAATCATTAAATCACTTACCTGCTCCCCAAAAGGCTTATTGATTGATCGACCCAATGCATGGTTTTATCTATCAACAATGTGTTCTAATGTAATATAATATGAAGTTGAGTTTGGACTCTTTCAAAATTTACATTTATTTTTATTTTTACATCACTCACCAATACTGTCCCCCAGTTATGTCACACATACACACACACACACACACACACAAACACACACACACACACACTTCATGTCTAAATTTATGCCTTATTCCATACCCATAGGTCACTACCTCACTAATGAATAGAAGGAGAAATGTTTCATCATCAATTGTCACAAGTCAAGATTTTCCATGGAATTGATCTCAATCCTAAGGCCTCAAGGGGTTATTATCCTTGATCTTTTCTAGTCGATGTGTGAGATTTGCAAATACTCCAAGTCTAGGCTGACAGAGTCCATGTGAGCAGGTATTGCCAAAGCAGAAAAGCCTGGCCCATGAACAGACAGAGCTCGTTTCAGAAAACAGCTCAGCTATTTCCAAAGATATGTTTTTGGAAAGTTGATCACCAGTTGAAGAAGTTTCCATTTTTCTGTTTTCTTGTTTTGTTTTGTTTGGAGGGGAGCACAGTTAGGAAGTAGAAAGGGATCGTGGATTTCTTGCAAAGTGTGAGCTATCTTAGTTCAGTACCTCTGAGAGGAAAACTCACAATGATGAAATCATGTTCTCTTGAACTCAGAAGGATGTCAGCTTTCTCATACTAGGCAGGATCTATTAGGAGCTATTCTATCTAAGATCTGTGATTAATCATTACACTACCTTCTCCTTAATCCCTTTCTCACTGTCACTGCCATTCATCACCTACCTATCTACCTTCCCCAGCCACCCCCATACCTCTCCCACAGTTCAGCAAGGTAAGGACAATTCTCCCAGCCAATGAGGTTAGTTAGAAGTAAAGTTCACCCGGGAATAAAGTTTTGGGATTTTGTTTTTGGGTTTTTCCACCCTAGTTCCTCTAGCCCTTAGAAGTGAGAGAACAGAGACTGATGACAAGGATCGAGGCCTGAATGTTCCTTGGCTATTCTGTATTGAGCTGGGTGTGCCTAGGGAGCCAGTGTGGTGTGGGAGAAAGAGTGTGGCATGGAACTGGCCACAAATAAACTGGATCCAACCATGAATTGGAGCCAAAATCTTCTTTCTTTTATACAAAAGGAGGAGTTCAAACTGGACCCTAAGGTTCTTTTCACATCTCCTTTTTACACAAAACCTATCTGAATGTCAAAATGAGTTAAGCAACCAGGGCTTAGCTCAGGGTCAGGCACTAGTAAGTTCGTAATGTTTGGTGATCAAGTGAAAACTTAGCCAGGCTAGAAAAGGGCAATTAACTTCTATCATTTCCAGAATGGAAAAGACATCTGAAATGCATGACTGCTTCTGAGGGATCTCAACCATTTATAGATATTTATTAAGCACCTACTGTGCACCAAGTACTGTGCTAGGGAATACAAAGTGAGGGGAAAGATAGTCCCCATCTCCCAAGAGTTAACAATCCAGTGGGGCAAGCAACAAGCAAACAAACACATATGAGCATGCTATGTATGGGATAAATAGGAAATAATCAACAGAAAGAAGGCACTAGAATGAAGGAGGTATATTACTCACATAATAATAGAAAGGTTATGTTACTCACAAATTATAAACAAGATTAAATAAGAAAACATCAAGAAAGGGAAGAAAACAGCATTAGTAGATATTTTGGGCAGGTCTTCCTATAGAAGGTAGGATTTAAGTTGGGACTTGAAGGAAGCCAGAGAAGCCAGGAGGCAGAGGTAAGGAAAGAGAGAATTCCAGACATGGGGGACAGCCAAGAAAAAAATGGCTCAGAGTTTAGAGATAAAATACTTGGTTCAAGAAATAGCCAAGAAGCCAGTGTTAATGGAGTGAAGTGTTAATGGAGTGTGTTAGGGAATAAGATGTAAGAAGATGAAAGGTAGGAGAGGTATAAGGCATGAAGAGCTTCGAATGGCAAGCAGAAGCTTTTTTGCTTTATTCTGGAGGTAATAGGGAGCCCCAGAAGTTTACTGAGTTAGGAGGGGTGACATGATTAGACCAGCTCTTCAGGAAAATCAATAAGACAGCTGAGTGGAGGATGTACTGGAGTAAGAAAAGACTTGAGGGAGCAGACCTCCCAACGGGCTATTGTAATAATCTGTGAGATGATGAGAGCCTGCATGGTATGAGGAGATGAGAGCAATGGTATAGGAGAGAAGGTAGCATACTGGAGAGATACTGAAAAGGTAAAATCAACAAGCCTTGCCAGGAGGTTGGATTTGGAGTGGGTGGTAAGAAAGAGTGAGGAGTTGAGGATGACATCCAGGTTGGGAGACTGAGAAGCTAGGGGGACAGTGTTGCCCTTGATAGTGATAAGGAAGATGAAGGGGGGGAGGGGGTTTAGTGAGAAAGATAATGCATCTGTTTGGGGCACATTGAGTTTAAGATGTTTAATGCATAGGCAGTTAAACATATCTCAGTTGGAAATATGAAATTGGAGATCACCATAGAGAATAGAGTTGGATGTGTAAACTTGAGAATCACTAGTAGAGACATGATCATGAAATCCATAGGAATGGTTGAGATCATTAAGTGAAGTAGTGGAGAAGGAGAAGAGATGAGGGCCCAGGACAGAGTCCAATGGGATGAATATGGGTGGAAGGAGTGATCTGGAGGAGGACCCCGTAGAGGAGACAGAAGAAAAGTAGTCAGGCTGGAAAGAAACCACAAGAGAATGGTTTCCCAAAAAGCTCGAGAGAAGACTATTAAGGAGGAGAGAGTTATGGGCAGTATTAGGAACTACACAGTACTCATGAAGAATGAGGAATGAGAAAAGGCCATGGATTCAGACAATGAGGAAATCCTTGGTCCTTTGGAAAGAACAATTTGAGTAGATTTGAGATCAGAAGTCCATTGATAAAGGGAGATAGTGAAAGGAGGCACCAACTGCAGATGACTTTCTCAAGCCACAAAGGGCAGAAGAGCTAAGGATGAGCCAGAAGGTAGATAGAAATTGAAGATAAGTGAAGGAGTGGGGATCATACAGGGCCCTCTCTACTGGAGGACATGGGATGGAAAAAAAATCCTTTGTGAATATATTGGGGGTTGCCTTGGGAAAGAAGAGAGGCACCTCTTTGGGTGAGACAGAGGTGAAGGAGCACATGGGGCAGAAAGCATCCAAGGAATAGGAAATGGCCTCCATTTTTTTCTGTAAAATATGAGACTGGGTTCTCAACTAAGAGGATGAGAGGAATAGGACCCATGGGAGGTTTATCTAAGAAAAATCAAGTCAGGGCAGAGGAATTATATAGATTTGAAAAATCTAAATGATAAGGGGGAAATGTACCTTGCATGCGCTTTTCCTAGGAAAGAGCAAATTGGCATTATATGTGAAAGTCTTAATTTGACCTAAGCTCATGACTGCATACAACAACATCGGCCCTCACAAAGACGCATTCAGTCCCACTGATTAACTAAAGCTGATTTGGCCCATCCAGCAGTTGTGGGTGTAGACTCGACCATAGAAGTCCAAAGGTATATGATCTAAAACAGTTTATTTGGGAGACTGTGCAAAATATATAAGAAACCTGGAGGCAAACTTTCCTTTCTGATTTTGGAATGGTCTGACTAATTGATGACTAAGAATTTTTAAGGCGCAAAGGAGAGTAAGCATTGTCTCTGAAAACAACTAGTACACTGAGAGAAGAACTTTAGAAAGTCAAGTGACTAATACCCACGTCACCAGGAGTGTTGGATTCTGCGGTTTTCAGGTCACCCCACTGTGTGTAGGCTTCCTCCCAGAAAAGTCCCTCCCCTAGCTCCAGCAGACATGGATAAGGTGCCCAGGTGTAAGAAACAAGGAAAGTTGGAGAAGCTTCAATTTGGAAAGATCAGTGTTGAAAAGATTTTTTTATAAATGAGTCTGAAAGGGGACTTTCAATGTATGTGGAGCAAATTACCCCCCAAAAAACATTATCTGGGTAAGAGTAAGCGAGAAGGATTCTGATGGAAACAGATTCAAAGAAACTCGGAATCACAAAAATTTAGAGGTAAAAGAGAGTTCAGCCTTTTTTTAGTCCAATTAATAGTCAAGAAGAAACCCTCTCAATGATATATTCAACTATCACACAATTCTTTCCCAAAAGACTGACTCTAAGGACTCATTCCAAGCTGTGGGCAACTCTGCGTTATTGAAGGCTATGACTACAGGGTAAAAGCTCAAGCAAGTTCTACTAAACTGGGAAAGCAGCAAATATGGCCCCAGGAACACATTATACCTATCATTGGAAGATCATTCTGGCCAAGTAAGGATGAGACTGTTGGCCAGCTTTATGTTTTTGGCCATGGCAACCCATGTAACTAATATAAATATCAAAGGGTTTCCAGTTTTATTGTGTTCCATTCCATTTCTACCCAGGAATGATCATAGAATGGGAGAACAGATGGTAAAAGAATTAAGATTAATACCGATTACAGATCATTAAGGGTGTCAGAGACAATATTATAATTATTAACCATAGAGAGTGAAATATTAATTAATTATTGTAATTTAAATATAAGATATTTGTCCAATGTTGACCAGAGAGTGAAAACAGAACTAGAGAAATTGAGTGGAATCTGCTTGATTGTTCAACGTTGTATGCAAGTTGCTTCTCTGAACAAGATAAAGACCGGCTATTTTGTATCCTCTATGATTAGCATAACTTAGCCTAACTCATAGTAAGTGCTTAAAAATTTTTATTCACTGAAAAGCTAGAATTATAGCATTCTTCCTTATTAAAGCCATCTAATATATAGTGGTGTTATCTACTTGGGCTTCATGTCATATTGTCACAGATATGATTTTCAATTTCCTCATAAAATATTGGGTCTCTTTGCTGGTGCTTCCATATTTTAGAAACACATAACCATTCAAAAAAGTTATATTGAGCACTGAACAACTTATATTATATAATAAAATATTCATCACATAATATAATATATAATAATTATATAATCTCTTACATTATATAACATTTTAACATTTATAAATCAATTTGCTTACAACAACCTTCTTATTGGGGAAGTCGGAGTGTTATTATGCCTATTTTACAGATGAACAAATTGAGCTGAAAAAGGATATGATTAACTACAGATCATATTGTTAGTAGTTGTCAAGGTTAGGATTTTAACTAGGGTCTTTCTGCCTCCAGTCTGTTGCTATTGAAGAGGATGCTGAAATTACAAACAAGCCTTTCCTACCCCAAAGAGTAATGTCAAATGGCCCCCTACCCAAAAAGAATTCATAGAAAAGCTTTGTTATAAGTTCTTAAAAATCAAATATGCAAGAGACTGAGGAAAAAACGAATATATATATACATATACATATATATATATATATATATGTAAGAACAATTCAAGAAAAAACAAGAAAATTATATAGAGAAGGTCAAGTAGAAAAGGAGATCCAGAGTCTTAAGGATGAAAATGACTCCTTGAAAGGTAGAATTGGACAAGAGAAAGCCAACAAAGTTATGAGAGACCAAGAAATAATAAAACAAAGTTAAAGATTGAAAAAATAGAAGAAACTGTTAGGCAACTCATAAGAAAATATTAGATCTGGAAAACAGAATAAGAAAAAAAAACAATAACAATAATCAAACCACCTGAAAACTATGACCAAAAAAGAGAATCTTGATGTAATAATACAAGAAATAATTGGAGAAAATTGTCCTGAAGTATTAGAACTGGAGGGGAAAGTAGAAATATAAAAAAATCTACTGATCAAGATATTACAAGGAAATTCCATAGGAACATCATAAGTAAATTCCAATACCCCCAGATCAAAGAGAAAATATAATAAGCAACAAGTAAAAACAATTCAGATATGATGGAGTCACAATTAGAAGTACACAAGACCTAGCAATGACTACATTAAAAGACTGCAAATCGTGGAACATTATATATTGAGGAGAAAAAGAACCAGGGTTGGGGCAGAAAAAAATCAAACCCAGCAAAATTAGACATAATCCTAAATGGGAAAATGGATATTCAATGAATTGTCAGATTTTCAGGATTTTGCTGCAAAAACTTAATAGAAAATTTGACACATAAGATCCAAGAGAAATATCAGGTAAACAACAAAGACCAATTTCAAAGGACTCAACAAGGACAAACTGTTTATGCTTTATATGTAGAAATGTAAACCATATGTTTAATACTGTCATTAGTAAGTAGGTAGTTTGAAAGAAAGATTGGGGTAGAGCCAAATATGATGTGATTCTAAAAAGCAAAACCATGTAAGAAAAGGTAAAAAAAGAGTAATTAGGTTATACAAATGAGGCGTGAGAGCAAGAACTGACACAGAGGAATTAGATGGGGGAGGAGAACTGGTAGTTTTGAAATCCTACTCACATTGACAATGGGTTAAAGGGGAACAATACATATATATATCTAGAAAGATATAAAAGTCTTCTAAATTTATTAAGAAATAAGAGGGGGAGGAAATATGTTAAAGGGGGTTATAGAAGGTTAGTTATGTAGGTTAATGGGAATGGGGTAAAGTGTGCAGATTAATAGAAATAAGATAAAGAAGGAGGGAAAAGGTGGGAGGAAAGGGTAGGGGAAGAGGATAAGAGAGGGATTCTTGGAGGGGAGGGGAGTAGGTTAAGTAATCGCAAGGCAAGGCAGTGGATGGAAATAAAATAGAGGAGTCAACAGGGATAGGAAAGAAGAGATATACACAAACATAATAACAATGATCAGGAATAGAGTTTATTAGAAGAAAGCTGGGTATTAATCACTCATCTTAGATAATGTTAAAATAGATTCAATCAAAAGAGAAAAAAGGGAAACTAATACTATATGTCAGTCATATAAATCAGTATGGTTTTAGACTATTTAAAACAACAAGATAATATAAGGTTGAAATGTTGCTGTGATACAGAGAATGATGAGTTGGTGGATTTAGAAAAATACAGAAAGATTTGGATCTAAGAAGGATGATGTCATTTACCTTCAGAGAAACAGAGGAGGACAAACAAGCATAGTATAATCTTACAGAGATGTAGATTTTATATATATATATATATATACACACACACATTATGTTTGTGTGTGTACATATATGTGTATGCATATACATATCTACATATATATACATATACATGTATATATATACATATATATAGCTATGCTTAACTATAGCCTATTTAAGGGAATAAAAGGGGAGGTAGAGGGGAAAAGAATAAAATAAAAAATACGCTCCAGAGAACAAAGAAAACCTACAAGGAAGCAAAGAAAAGAAGTATAGTTCTGAATACATAAGTAGTGCTTATTGTATACCATTTCCTATTTTGGATGTTCTTGTGTTGTGCTATGCACATGACAATGTTTTTTTTTTTTTCTCTTTTAATATTTTTCCTATTTTGTATTTAAGTTTTAAATGAATAAACATATATTAATATCTTGTTGCACTTGAGACAATGCACCCTTGAAATTAAATCAACTATATCTCAACTGGTTTTTAATGTAGAAGATATTTTGGGATTAGCCATCTATGTACAATTCGATTTCTATCTGGTTAGAGCAAAAGTCTATGTATTCTATTTTTATGAATAGTGTTAGAGAGATGTGAGCTGAACAGTGGTGCCATTAGATGGATTTGCAGCTGGTTGCCAGTTAGACCCAAAGTCTAGTTAATAAGAGTTCTATGTCAGCCTGAAAGGGCTCATTCCCATCCACCCCAAGATCTGTGTTTGGCCTGAGCTGAGTATTTTTATTGGTGATTTGGGTAAAAAGGAAGATGAAATCCTTCTCTTATTTAAAAATGTTACATCCTCTTTCTTCTCCCTGCCAAGAAGAAAGACGATACAAGTCCATTGTAAAGCAAGGCAAGATAGAGAAGAAGAGCACATGAGAAGACTACATCATATATCGCCTTCCAAAATGAGGGGACCATGTAAGGGGGCTACAAATCTATAGAGAGCTTTATGAGATGTCCAGTTATGTGAGACTAGTCCAAGGTGCAAATGGGAAAGGGAGGGCCAAAGCAATTGGATGCAAAAAGAGAACAAGATCTCCATCATTCTTCTGATAATTTGCTATCACAGCACCAAGAATGGACTCACTGGATAAAATATATGGATGAAATAATAAGAGGGCTCATTGACAGGGCATTTTTAGGATTAATGAAGCATTTTGTTTTTCTCTCATAATAACATGAGAAGAGTAGTATTTCCATTTGACAGATGAGTAAACCAACCCCAAGAAGTTCAGTGATTTGTCCAATATGTTGTCAAACTTAAGACAGGTTCCACTGGCAGGATTCAACCCACAGCTCTCTTATCACTTTAGTTTCTGGACTTTTCCCCATGGGAATCCCTGGGAGATGTGACAAAGACGAGGGAGGACTTAATGATATCTATTAAAAAGAAGCTAGACCTCCTTGGGTGCATTATATAGAAAGAGGAAAGAGGGGAAAGTTGTGTGATGGAGGTAACATTTTTAAGGGTGTGCAGAGATCTATTTTCAAGAATCAGTTTAACAATCAGTAGAAAGAAGCAAGTTCCTGCCCTCAGGGAGCTTACTGTCTAATAAAAGAAAACAAAGTAGATGAGGTAGCGGAAAAGAGTTGGGGAGAATGGAGATGAAAGGAGTATGGTAAGGGATAACCAGAGTTGAGCCAGGAGAGCAATGAGGCTACATGGCAGACATGGGTGAGCCATGAAGCTACATAGCAGACACTGGATGGGTCACTGGTGATACAAAGACAAAAATTAATCTGTCTTTGTCTTATATCTACCCTATCTCTTTTACTTTATCCCATGCTTTCCAGCTGGTGTCTCCAATAAGGTCTACATAGTATGAGTCAAGCAAGCAGTTAACAAACACCAGAGAGAGTGATCACAACTGGGATATGTCCCAGCAACCAGCTGTGCTAACAGAATGTCAACATGTCGCCAATGGGCACACACAAGGATCCGTGCACAGCTGGCCATACCTGTGAGTGTCTGGATACGAGGGACTTTTGAGATAGCCACGTTAAGGCACCAGCCTCAGAGCATTCTTTGGAGGTCACCAAGATTCAAAGGCCTGAGTATTTTTCCAAGTCCCCAGACCACAAAGAATCCGCCAACCATATTCCTGAGATCGTCTTCTCTATCGGGGAATCTCTGTGGTCTGGAGATGACATTTTTAGAATTCATTATGTCCTTGTAATGTCTGTCGGCTTCTGATCTTGTCCTAACCATGAGGTGAAATGCTTTCCCAAGAGATTCCTGGTTTATCTTCCCTTATGAGGAAACTGAGAATCAATTAATGAAAATGTCATGGCTGTAAATGTCTCTAATTCTGTTCTAACCACATATCAGGGGATGTATATATAAAGTCAATAGCAGCATCAACAGCTCCTCACTTTTCCCTTATGCCCCCCCTTGTTCAATCCAGTCATTATTCTGTTTCTGCTTTTCAGACATTTAATAAATTGCTTTTGGAGTTTCTCTGTTCTCCCACCTTCACAAAACATTCCTCTCACCCCAGACTATAATGTAGACTTCAGAACTCCTCCATGAGACTAGTGAGATAGCCTCTCTCTGGTCACTGACCCCAGGAATGGAAGGCAACTTCAATGGGTACATAATCTATAATCTTCCTCCCTGTACCCATCCTTGCTCTATAACTGTAACCTTGGGGCCAATGTGACATGGCACAAAGAGCTTGGATTTGGAATGAGATGGTCATGGAATTATCAGACCAAATATCCAGAGTTCTAAGTAACTGCAGAGATCATTGAATCCAATCCCCTCCTACAGAGGAGAAAATTGGGAAGGTAAATTATTGGCCAGATTGTAATCCAGACTAGTAACTTTGGGCTAGTCATTTAGTCTCTTTAGATGTCAGTTGCCTCATCTGTAAATGAAGTTTGGAGTGGATAACTGAAGTTCTAGATTAATGACTCCATGAGATCCAGGGATATCCTCTATGTGGACATCCCTTTTCCTATAGAAAATGGTGGGAAAAGTGCTGGCCTAGGAGTCAGTACAATCTCAGTATGAATCCCCAAACACTTCTGAGCTACATGATTTAGAATAAGAATTCAATCTCTCAAACTTGAGCTTCTTTGTCTGTAAAATGGGGAAAATCAGGGTCTCTGGGAAGATCAAATCAAGTGAGATGACATGCATGTAAAGTACTCTGAAAACCTTAAAGCTCTCTTTATAATTAAATTAATCTCTAGATAACGAGCTAGTATTAATATAGAACCAATATTTGACAGGGATTTCTAGTTCTGTGATCTTGGGGGTTATCGAGCTTCTAGGACCCTTGATTTTTTTCTTCTGGGTTTTGTCCTCCCCACAATCCAATCCAACAGATCATTTTTAAGTCCCTACTATGTACAAGACAGATCATTTTTACGTCCCTACTATATTCAAGACATTATGTACAATCCAATCCAACAGATCATTTTAAGTCCCTACTATGTACAATCCAATCCAACAGATCATTTTTAA
>JAJPUD010002378.1:172131-191755 GCA_023553655.1 Myrmecobius fasciatus
AACTCCAGGTCCAGAATTCTTATCCAGAGATAAGGATACATATACTGTAAGTAATGTAGATCAAACTTTTATTTGGAATCTTCCTCTAAACTCCAGTTTCCTTATTGGTATGATGATGAACGATTAGAATAAACAATCTCTAAAGTCCATTCCATCTCTAAAGTTCTATGATTCAGAGGGAAATGAATGAATGAAGAAATTATGATGAAGTTCTTCCCATTTGTCAATCACTGCACTCAGCTTCTGAATAGGAAGACAACAGTGAGACTGTCCCTGTCCTCGAGGACCTTACGTTCAATGGGGGACACAACACATATGGGAAAGTGGCAGCCAGAGGAGGGAGTATAGATCTTATTACTCAGAGAGGATGAGCCAAGTCTTTAAGTGGTTATTTGTTTTCTAGGATCAATAACTGGCTATATTGATACACACACACACACACACACACACACACACACATATATATATATATATGTGATAGTGCCAGTGGTATTACCAAACCTAGAGCAAAAGGTAGGATGTGTGTCTATGTGTTTGTGTATGTATACATTTGTCAGTGTAAGCCTTCATAGATTTGTGCTTCATAGATATTGAGCTGTGGGCATGTATGTACATTAATATTGTACATGCTTATAAGTAAGTATATATGCATTGTGTGTACATGTATATATGTGAGGATGTGGGTGTGGATTTGGGTGTTACATGATGTCCAGGCACATGGCAAGAGAGCTAGATGGGAGGTTATGGATGGTACAGAGCCATCTAGACATCGATGATAGGATATGATCTCACATAGGGATGCTTGAATTTACTCTCTTATTCACCATTCAAGACAATTCCATCTCAAGACAGAAGTTTCCACCTGGAGTAGATCAGAGAGCTTGGTGCATTTTCTTTTGCCAGCTGCTTAAAGCAAAGTTCTAGGTAAGGAGAACTAGGGCAGCGGTAGGATGGATGTCAAGCTTTCACCATCTATGACTGCATTCATCATCTCTGCAAGTGATCAGAAGTCTGAACCTGAGCAAACAAATTAACCTCTCAGTGTCCCTTGCAAAACAGTTGGTTCCATGCATTGGTAGAGGAAGTTTCCTCATTGGGAATCCTCAGTACCAGCGAACCACATGTCTAGAAAAAGCACTACTACTACTGTCACTTCTATTTGTAATTGTTCTCATCATTCAGTCATTCAGTCATGTCTGACTTCAATGACTCCAGCAACCATTACACACAAGACCCTTCTAGTCTCCATTATCTCCTAAAGTTTGAATAAGCGTAGGTTGATTGTTGTCATGAGACTTTCTATCCATCTCATCCTCTGCCATCTCTTCCTTATGCCTTTAGAAAACTTCTCCCTCCTTGCTATTTTCTGGAATTTGCATTCAGTTGGGTTATCTTCTAAAGAAGATAACCCAATCTTCTTTAACTTTGCTTCTTTCCTCAAAACCTAATCTTTTTTGTTGTTGCCCAAGATCATGGCAACTGTTTTCATCATTTCCTGGCAAACAGAGGGACAAGAAATGGAAGCAGTGTCAGATTTTATATTCTTGGGCTCAAACATCACAGCAAATGGTGACTGTGGCCATGACATTAAAAGATGCTTGCTCCTTGGAAAGAAAGATATGGCAAATCTGGGCAGCATGCTAAAAAGTAGAAATATCACCTTGCCAACAAAGCTAAGGTTTTTGTTGGTGTTGTTTGTCCTTCGTTCTCAAAAAGGACCATGCCATCAGGGAGGCATTGTCATGACAAACAAGTGAATTGAATTTTAGTGAGGGAGGGTTGAGCAAGGTCTCCTGCCTCAGTTTCCCTTCCAGAGTTCTCTGGGTCCAGTGACAAGATATAGATCAAGATGACTGGAGATGACCTGTTGAGCATTACAGAATCAATACTTTTGAATTATGGTGTTGGCTATGGACGGCAAGGAGGTCAAATCAGTCAATACTTATAAAAATTAATTCAGATTACTCTTTGAAATGACAAATACTGAAGGTGAAGCTTAAATACTTTGGTCACATGATGAGAAAACAGGACTCATTGGAAAAATACCTGGTGTTGGGAAAGATTGAAGGCAAAAGGAGAAGATGGCAGAGGATTAATTAGATGGATAGAGAGTGCCATGGAACAAGATATATAAGCTTGGACTGACTTTGGAAGATAGTCAAGGTTAGAAGGCGCTGCTTTGCTTTGGTCCATGAGATCACGAAGAGTCAGACATGACTGAAGGACTGAACCATTACAGCAATGAATTCTACATTAGGCATTAGCTAATGCTGTAGGACTGTGGATAAATCATTTTTCCTCTAAACCTTAGCTCCTCCAAGGGTAAAAACAGGACAATAAGAGAACTGCTTCACAAAATTATGTCAAGAATCAAATCAATCGATGGCTAAACATTTATCAAGAAGTTACTATGAAAAAAAATTAATTAAAAAAAGAAGTTACTATGTGCCAAGCACTGAACTAAAGACAAGAATGAACCAATCAATTACATTTTACGTAAAGCATTTTGCAAATTTTAAGTCCAAAGCCATCTGTTGTTAATGTTACTCCCCATCACCCTCAGTTGTTTCTCCACTTCCTTGCCATCTCACCCCCACCCCCTATTATCAGGTTTAAAATTGTCTCTCCCATCTAGGGGGAGCAATGAATTGAGTCCCAGATCAGACTTCAAATACATGTGTATCTGCAAGTCACTTATTAAGCTCTATCTTCCTTAGTTTCTTTATCTGTAAATTGGATAACACACTTGTTAGAGTGCTTGGCATAGTTCCTGGCACATAGTAGGTACTACATAAATGTTTGTTCCCTTCTTTTTCATCTGTAAAATGAGACAGCTGGACTGGGTGAGTTCTACGGTCCCTTCCAGCTCATAAATTTTGATCCTATTATTCTGTGGTCTCCCTCTTTATATTTCTGCTTTTCTGTTCTTCTAGTGCTCCTAAAAACTCCTTTTCTCCCCACTCCCCAACTGCTCTTCTACACAGATTCCCCCACATGCCTGCCTTCCACTGGAAAACCATTTGTAATTGTCCCTTTGGAAAATTCTCATTTAGAGGAAACAGCATGTTCCGAGCCCACCTTCCATTGGGATTACCCATTGGGTTGTCCAGACGGGAGTAGATATAGAGCTGTGGCATGGTTTGGGAGGTATTTGTATCTTTCAAGAGGGGAGGGAGGTGCTTAATATTCTGCCCTTCCATCAGGTAAGAGAGAAGAGAGTTGATTCATTCATCCTCATTAGCTCAGGAAAAAACTAAATGACCCAGAAAAGAACTCTGTTGAAACTCAGGGTGAATTGAACGGCTCATTGACTCTGAAAAACTAGAATGTGGAACCTAAATGAAAATCAAGCCATTTTCTTCTCTTTCCGTCCCCGCCGCCCAAACTGGGAACTTTTTCCAATCCTTGTCCTTATAATAATAGCATTCCTGTGTAATTGTTGGTATTTCAAGTAAAGGATGTTTTGATCCAGTCCTCTGGCTCTCCTCCTCCTCCTCCTCTTCCTCCTCCTCTTTGGAAGAATGAGCATTTTAGCCATTTGCAGATGTTTTGGGGGCTACCTTGGTTGGGCTATTAGAACAATAATAAACAGAAATCACTTTTGTCTTCCTACTGTAGGAAGGATGCGGGCCTGTGCAGCTTTGGCTGACCACTGACTTATCACAGGTCATTGACACAGAGCTGGATGGCTTGGTAAACTAATCACTCACTTCTTTCATGTGGTGCTGTGTTCTTCTGAGTTCATCAGGCGGAATGAGTCTGATGATTTCAGCTGCAGCCCTTGGGAACCATAACCCAATTCGGAGATGCACCAAAAATTATCTGGCTGAACTCACCAGCCTGGGTCTATGGAGGGGGAAAGTTCAGCCCTGGACTGGCCTGCTCTTCACTAGAGCCAGGGAATCAGCTTTGCCTTCTGGAGAAGAGGAGGGCCTGGCTTGAGGAGGAGATGAAAGCCATGGGAGAGGAGGGGTGCAGCCTACAGGCAGGCTGGAAGAGAAGGATGGAGTGATTCAATTTTGTTCAAACAAATATTTATTGCTATCTACCATGTGCCATGCACAGTGAGATGCAAAGAATGACAAAAGTCCCTTCCCTCAAGGAGTTTAGATTCCAGTGGTAGAAAAAAAAATATGCATGGAGAAAGGTAAATTCAAGATGACCACAAAATAAATGCGAAGGAAATTCACAGAGATAAGGAGATTATATTAACAATGAAAGGAATAGGAAAGGCATGGTGTGGAAGAGGGAAATGAAACTGTGCTTTGAAGGAAGGCAGGGATCCTACCTGGTGGACATCAGGAAGGACTTCTTTCCAGATATGAAGAAAAGCTTATGAATGGACCCATAAGTTAGACATTAAATCTTGGGTATGGGAAACCCCAAATATACTAGGCTGGCTTGGTAGTAGGGTATGGGATGGGAAGGACCATATGACTGCTGGAAAGGGAAGTTACATCAGATAGTGAAGGGTTTTAGGGGCTAAGCAAAAGACTTTATAAAATATGATGATAAAGAAGGTATACCTATCTTTCAAAATTACATATGACCACAAAATTGTGGACTAATTGACCTAATCAATATGGGTGTGGGGAGAAGTCTAATTAAAGATTCTACTTTAGAGAGATTCTGAATTCTGTCCATATTGCAATAAGTTATTATTTAATTATTACTGTGGATACACATGAATCAGGCAGTATAGCAGCCTTAAGGCCAATAAAACTTGAGTTCAAGACGCACCTTTGGTATATTGAAACTGGGCAATCTTGGCCAAGTTTTCAGTGATCTTGGCAACTCTCTAAGATTATAGAGAAGGTGCCTACTATATTGGGGGAAAAGTTCCCCCCCTCAAGAGTTCCAAATGGCAGTTTCAGTCTCTGACCCTACTTATGGGCCACCTTTTGCTAAACCAACTGAACTCTTCTTTAATGCTTCATTGTGGTATGGCACTATTCTTGGGTTCTTACTAAAAAAGGGTACAAGCCCTGACAAGACCTTTTATGTTGGAAAAGCTGAGGAGGGGGTAGAATAATGAATGAAACTGACCAATTCATGGCTGGCCATGATTTTGCACTCTATTGTTGAAGGCTATACCCACAGAGAGAAAATCACAGGTACCTGAAATATCTGATTGTTCATATGTCTAATGAATATAAAACAATTATCACAATGGGAGGGCCAAAAGCTCCCAAAAGTTGCCACAAAAAAACCTAGTGGATCTCTCTGCAAAGTGGAGAAGTATAGCTGCCAAAGACAAGCCTACTTTAGAAGACAGACACATTTCTAAAATATTAAGGACTATCTCAGAGAACCAGTAGTAGAATTTCTCATTAAACAGGAAAAAAAACAAAGACAAATGAAGAAAAAAAATTGAGAGGGAAAAATACTTGATGTGGGAACCAATTAAATCAGATTATCTCTAGAGCTTTTATTGGTGTAATCAGGAGGATGACAAATAGACTTCAAACATGACATATGTGCCCAACTCTCTGTAGAAGTTAGCTCTTAATATCCATGATGATGGAATAACCATATTGGGAATCTGGTACCTTTGGACCAAATATGTCAGAAAAGGAAATAGAAAAGAAACCTAAGATAAATGTTGGAGGAGTCTCTGGGCCTCAACAAGAACACTCAGGAAAAATATGTTACAGAAGTGTCATAATTTTAGAAGTATAGAGTAATCTATTTTCAAAATAACTGAAAGACATCAACAAAATTGGAGGAGCATACATAGGATTATTATCCCAAGATGCTAATCAAGAAGGTATCAACAATTATGAACTACGTAGTATACTCTCTATAGTTGTTGGTCAAAATTTTTTCCTCAGGTTCCCAATTCTACTCCATATCATCAAAAACAACAAGTTAACACCATTTATTCAACACTTATGTGCTAGCCACTGTCTCAAAGTGCTGGAGTTACACAAGAGCCCCACCAGATGTTCTCATCTCTAACTTTGATGGGAAAAATCAAAGCAATCTATTATTTGTGTCTTCATTTCTTCAAATATCTCAAAATCCACAGGAATTTCTCATCTTTATTTAGTGTTTTCCTTTCTCAGATGATAGTATTGGTCTTCTCCTTCCCAATAATAATCCTTTCCTTTTGCCCTTAACCCCATTCTTTCCTGTATTTTTCAGGAACCGCTCCCATGGATTTTTTCCCCTTTCTCTTGCTTTCAATCTCTTTTTTCTTCAATCTACTTGCTCATTCATTATTGCTGAAAATATACTCAGGTGTCCCCTATTTTTAAAAAAGAAAACTCAAATCAGAATGACCTCTACTTGATGGTACCATCCCTCAAAATTATATCCTATTCCTCTCTTACATTTTTGTTGATAAAGTCTTAGAGAGTAGTGCACCCAAGCCACTCACGTCTCAGTCCCTTTCATTTTGGTTACTAGACATCACTCTTCTAAAGTTAGTGGAGCAGGCACTGTGCAATGCCTAGCATATAGTTGGTGCTTATTATATGATTATTCCTTTCTCTTCTTTACCCTTTTCTTTTCCTCGGGGTCTAGCATATCACAGGAAATATGTTTTGATTGATTGGTTAGACTTTCTGTCCTGGTTTTTTTATTTTTTATTCATCAACTTCCCAAAATTCAAATATCATCTCTGGTTAGAGCATTTCAAAATCTGTTTTCAGTTTTAGCTTCTGCTCTGTACAGAAACCAGTGAAAGCATTTAAATATAAATCACAAAAAGGCATATGAGGGAGTCACAGGGTCCAAAGAGAAAAAGGAATTGGTTTTTGCAAGTTTTCCCATGTAACCAACTATCTATTGCACATCTTTGCCTAAAAGTCCTGTAAGTTTCTCAGTCTCTATACGTTGAAAACAAACTGATTATCTGCCCTCAAAAACCCATTTCTCTATGATTTTTTTTAAATTTCTGTCAAGGGTATTACCATCTTTCCAGTCACCTGAGTTCACAATATTAAAGTCACCATCAAGTATGCTTATCTTTATCCTTTCTTTGGGTATCTCGATGACCCAATGGATACAGTGCCAAGGCCTGAAGTAATAAAGAGATCTTTGTGAATTCAAATCTGACCTCAGATGCTTACTAGTCATGTAACCATAGGCACTGTTCATTTCAGTCTCCTCATCTATAAAATGTGGATAATAATAGTACCTACTTCCCAGAGTCTTGTGAGGATCAAATGAGATAATTCCTGTAACACACTTACAGGGCCTGGTAAATAGTAAGTGCTTAATAAATGCTTTATCCCCTTCACTTTCACCATCCATCTCTAGAGAGGCTTCTACATGTCTGGAATTATGTCCTTCCTTTTTCCTGTCTCTTAGAATTCTTCGCCTTCTTTGAGACTCCATTTAAGAGCCAATTCTTGGCACAGGAAAGAATAAGCAGGCCTTTGCCAGCAAACAGAAATTATTTTGTGTTTAATATTTAACTAAACCATATTGATGTAGTTTCTTCCCAAGAGAGTGCAAACCCCTTAAGGGCAGGGGTTGCTTCCTTTTGGCTAATGTCCAGCCAAGCCATGTTGGAGAAAATGAGTCCACTGCTATCAATGAATGTTTACTTTGATCAGTGATTCATGGCCAGCATCACTCTTTATATATTTATCTGTCACTTTTGTGTGATTCATGCATGAAGGAAATCCCAGTTCATGTTAGAAAGAAAAAGAACAG
The DNA here is from genome assembly GCA_023553655.1 of Myrmecobius fasciatus. Classification (NCBI taxonomy): domain Eukaryota; kingdom Metazoa; phylum Chordata; class Mammalia; order Dasyuromorphia; family Myrmecobiidae; genus Myrmecobius; species Myrmecobius fasciatus. The sequence continues at coordinate 179,794 of JAJPUD010002378.1, forward strand.
TCTGCTGGTAGAATCAAATTTATAAGAAAACAAGCCATTCTCCAATTGATAAATAATCAAAGGATATGAACAGACACTTTTCAGATGAAGAAATTGAAACCATTTCTAGTCATATGAAAAAATGCTCTAAATCACTATTGATCAGAAAAAATGCAAATGAAAGCAATTCTGAGGTACCTCTCAGATTATCAAAGATGACAGGAAAAGATAATGATAAATGTTGAAGGGGATGTGGGAAAACTGGGACACATACATTGTTGGTGGAGTTGCAAACTGATCCAACCCTTCTAAAAAGCAATGTGGAACTATACCCAAAAGGCTATCAAACTGTGCATACCCTTTGATTTAGCAGTGTCTATACTGGGCCTATATCCCAAAGAGATCATAAAAAAGTAAAAGGACCCACATGTGTAAGGGTGTTTATAGCAGTCCTTTTTGTAGTGGCAAGGAATTGGAAATTAAATAGATGCTCATCCATTAGAGGATGATAATTAGAGAATAAGTTATAGTATAGGAATGCTGTGGGATATTATTATTCTATAAGAAACAATCAGCAGGATGATTTCAGAAAGCCTTGGAGAGATTTACATGGAATAATGCTAAGTGAAGTGAGTAGAACCAAGAGACCATTGTACACATTAACAACAAAATTATGCAATTCTGGATGGATATGGCTCTATTCAACAAAAAGATGATCCTGGCCAAATTCAATCAAATTCAATAGATGGAGAGAGCCATTTCATCCAGAAAGAAGACTATGGAGACTGAATGCAGATTACAACAAAGTAGTCTCACCTTTTTTGTTGTTTTCTTGCTTTTGTTTTTCTTTCTCTTTTTTTTTTCCCTTTTTGATTTGATTTTCTTGTGCAACTTGATAATTGTGGAACTATGTATGGAAAAATTGTATATGTTTAACATATATTGGATTACTTGCTGTCTAGAGGGGAGGTGTGGAGGAAAGGGAGGGAAAAAGTGTTGGAACACAAGGTTTTGCAAAGGATGAATGCTGAAAGCTACCTTTGTATATATTTTGAAAATTAAAAGCAAGTATTTAAAGAAAAAGAGCTTAATTTCCCCCTCATCCGTAGTACAGTGTTGTCCACATGGAAGCAAAAGTGGCCTCAAGAAGTAACTGTTGACAAAAAAAAATAAAAAATGTAAAAAAAAATGTGGGGCAGCTAGGTGGCACAGTGGTTACCGCATCAGCCCTGAAGTCAGAAGGATCTGAGTTCAAATCTGGTCTCAGACACTTCCTAGCTGTGTGACCCTGGGGAAGTCACTTAACCCCAATTGCCTTGGCAAAAAGCAAAAATAAATAAATAAATAAAATAACTGTTGAAATGCCTTTGTTATGGGGAGGGTGAATAGGTATCAATGCAAATGCTCTTCAGAATATGTGATTCACATTCAAAAATGATGTTTTCACTTGAGAAGAGGGGATTAATTTACCCTCTTAGCCCTACCCTACCCACTAATATTCAATCAGTTGTCACCCTCAGGTCTGAAAGTGTCCAATAGCTACTGGGGAAAAGAAAAGGACAATCACAAATAGCACCAGTACTAATGAAGCAGTTAGACCAAGTACAAAAGGAAGTTCAGTTATATATGTGTCTGATGATGAAAGTCTAATGCTCTAAAGATCAATATTGCATAAGAACTTAGAATGTCCATATTTGCCATTTCTTTCCTTCCAAGAAGCAAACATATTTTAATTTCATGGCTGCAATCTCCATCTGCTGTGATCTTTTAGCCCCAAAATATAAAAACTGACATTGCTTCCAGTTTTTTCTCTTTCTATTTGCCAGGAAATTATGGAATTTGTAGCCATGATCTTAAGTTTTATTGTTGAGTTGTTGTTGTTTTATGTTTAGTTTCAAGAAAACTTTTATACTCTCCTCTTTCACCTTCACCCAGAGGCTTCTTGATTCTTCTTCACTTTCTGCCATCACAGATATATCATCTATTTATCTGAGATTATTGATATTTCTCCTGGCAAACTTAATTTTGGCTTTTATTTCATCCAGCTTGACATTTTACATGATGTGTTCTGCATATAAGTTAAACAAATAAGATGACCAATGCCTTGTCATACTCCTCTCCCATTCTTAAAGCAGTTATTCCATGTTTGATTCCAACTGTTTTATTTCTTGACTCAGGTGCAATTTCTTATGAGAGGAAAGAAGACAGAGGGAAGGAGGAACAGGATCCACAGGGGATAAATAAGATGATCAGGTAGTCTCATCTCTTTGAGAATTTACCATTTTTGTTGTGATTCACACAGTCAAAGGTTTTAGTGTAGTCAATGAAGCAAAAGTAGATTTTTTTCTCCAAAATTTACTTTCTCCATAATCTAGCAAATGTTGGCAATTTGGTCTCTAGTTCCTCTGCTTCTTTGAAAATAAGTCTATATTTCTGTTAATTCCTCGTTCAGATATTGTTAAAGCATAGCTTGCAGAATTTTAAGCATAATCTTGCTGGTGTGTGAAATAAATGCAATTGTTTGGTAATTTGAACATCCCTTGACATTTTGCTTCTTCAGGATTGGGACATAAACTGTTTTTTTTTTTTTTTGTTTGTTTGTTTGTTTGTTTTCCAAAATAGTAGCCACTATTGAATTTTCCAGATTTGCTGACATAGTGAATCCATCATGTTAACAATATCATCTTTTAGTATTTTAAATAGTTAAATTAAATTTTATCACCTCCCCTTGGTTTAGAATTTGAGGGTAGGCTTTCTACCATCAAGTGCAGTGCTCAATCCATGGGACCATGTATCTCCTTTTTTTTTCCTGAATGCCCCATCTAAAATGGGGTCCAAAGACAATCAAATATGGAGCAGATAAGCAGTGCTAATAACATACACTGGTCATTCAGGAAAAAAAAATGAGATCATTTCAGGGCGACATAGATATCAGTTAAAATGTTGAGGTGCTGGTGATATGCTGCCCAGTTTGAATTCAGGGAAAGAAAAAGAATGTTTCTTTCTCAGGGACTCTGGGAGAGGAGACAAAATATTTAGTGCCATACCAGTAGCCTCGGCAGTGAGAGGAGAGACAGGAGAAGATAGAAGGAAAGAGGAACAAATGAAAGGAAGGATGGAAAGAAAAAACAAGAAGAGAGAATCAAAGGGGGAGTTATCCAGGAATAGAAGAATGCTGGGAACAATAGAATTACTCATTTGGTGGGGGAGCTTACAGAGAAAAAACCTAGCTTATAGTTTGAACCTAGAATCAAAGAGAATGTTTAAAAACACCAGAAAAAAGGACTGAGTACTCTGTGTATAATGTATAAGTAAATACCAAATAGTATCAAGTTATTCTATGGGTTAGTTATCTCTTTCGGGGGACTGATTAGAAATTCTTTATGAGAGTAGATAAGGACTGTGGAAGCTTTAAATGCCAGTTTGATGACTATATTATACCACAAACTACCATGGAAATTTTGAGGTGAGGGAGGAAGCAAGACACAAACATGATTGCATTTTTGTTTTAGGATTATTTGGTACTTAATTTTACCATCGGACATTAAGACCTCTACTTCCCCCAGAAGCAGAGAACCTCTTTTTATGCTTTTGAAGGCTGCTCATCATTTCCCAATGGACTACACTTCTCTGAACTTCATCATATCCCCAAATGGGCAGTTCCAATCTATTATCCTTTCTCCTATCTTTTCAGCAATATTTTATGTGTTTTCCCCATCTGATTGTGACTTCCTTCAGGAAAGACTATAATTTGTCTTTCTTTGTATCTCAAGTGCTTAGTACATACTTGATACTTGGCATAAAGAGATGCTTAATAAATGTTTATTGACTGATGCCATGATTTGCAAAACTTCTAATTAGAGAGAACCAATGCTGATATGTTATGGACTCTTTAGACGCATTCCATATCTTTCCATTTCTGTTCAGAACTTTAATTTTGTATTCCAGGATTAGGGTTATGAAGCATTGCTTAGGAAAACATTGGTGATTAAAAGATAGGTTTTTAGGGGAAAGTTTTGTGTTATTCCAAATGTTGCAGCTTCCCTGATGTAATGAGTCCTAGGATGTCAGGATGACTGAAGAAGGACCTGGATGCAGTGGGAAACTTTTTTAAAGTCTTTAATGGATCTCAGTTTGACTGATGACCCAATCAGTGATTAAGGTTAGGAAAGAAATATTTGTGTCATGAAAGGAGATTGATTTGACTCCTTTGCCTTTTTTTTTCCTTCAGAATATTTATATAGTATTGGGATTGTTCTTTAAATGTTTGGTTGGGGCAGCTAGGTAGTGCAATGGATAGAGTACCAGCCCTGAAATCAGGAGGACCTGAGTTCAAATTTGACCTCAGACACTCAACACTTCCTAGCTGTGTGACCCTGGGCAAGTCACTTAACCCCAATTGCCTCAACAAAAAGAAAAAAAAAAGTTTGGTAGAACTCACCTGTAAATCCAATTGTTTCTGGGAATTTATTTATTTGTTTAGGGAAGTCCTTTATGACTTGTTCAATTTTTTTCTAAGATAGGGTTATTTAAGTATTCTATTTCTTCTGTTAATCTGGGCAGTTTATATTTTTGTAAATGTTTATATATTTCACATAGATTTTTAGGTTTGTGGTTATATACTTGAGCAAAAAAATCTCTTAAAAATTGCTTTAATTTCATCTTCCTTAGTGATACATTCATACTTTTCATTGTTGATACTAATAATTTGTTTTTCTTATTTATTTTTAATCAAATTATCTAATGTGCTTCATTTCATAAAATTAGCTTCTATTTTGAGTTAATTTTTTTTATTTTTAATTTTATTAGTTTCTCCTTTGATTTTCAGAATTTACCTTTTCTGTTTTAATAAGGATTTTAATTTGTTCTTTTTCTTTTCTTTTTTTTTCTTTTATGCCTAATTAATTGATCTATTCTTTCTCTTACTGATGTATATATTTAGAGATAGAAATTTTCTCCTATGTATTCTTTGGCTACAATTCACAAAATTTGGAATATTATCTCAGGGTTGGCATTTTCGTTAATGAAATTATTGATTGTTTCCATGATTTATTCTTTGACCTAGTAATCCTTTAGAATTAGATTATTTAGTTTCTAATTAATTTTAATCTATGTTTCCATAGCCCTTTATGTAATTTTATTGCATTATGGTCTGAAAGGTGTACATATGATGTTTCTGCATTTGATTATGAAGTTTTTAATGTCCTAGTATATGGTCAGTTTTTATGAAGGTGCCATATACAATTAAGCAAAAGGTTTATTCCTCCCTGTTCTCATTCAGTTTTCTCTAGAGGTCTTTGTTATCTAAGTTTTGTAAAACTCTATTCATCTCCATATCTTTCTTATTTTTTTTCTTGGAAATATCTAGCTTGGAGAGATGAATGTTGAGGTTCCCCACTAGCATAGTTTTACTATTTGCTATTGTACTTCATTTATCTTTTCCTTGAAGAATTTGGGTGTTATGCCAGTTGGTGTGTGTATGTTTAGTTTTGATGTCATTTTACTGAAATGGTGCTTTTTAGCAAGGTGTAGTTTTCCTCTTATCCATTTTAATCAAGTCTATTTTTGCTTTTGCTGCATCTGATATTATAATCACTACCCCCATCTTTTCTGACTCAGATGATGCATAATAAATTATGCTCCAGGACTTAATTTTACCTCTGTGTATGTCTTTATTTCAAGTGTGTTATTATAAACAACATATTGTTTGATTCTGATTTCTTTTTTTTAGCTTTTTATTTTCAAAATACAAGCATAGGTTCCATTTTTTTTCTCTCTCCCTTCCTCCCATCCCCTCACTTAGACAGCAAGTATTAATTTTGATTTATTATCCATTGTGCTATCACCTTCTATTTTATGAGTGAATTCATGTCATTCACCTTCACATTTCTGATTGCTAAGTGTTCATTTTCCTCTATCCTATTTTCTTCTATTTATTCTCATCTCTCTCTCTTTTTATTCTGTCCTTCCTCTAAAATTAATTTTGCTTTTGACTATTGTCTTCTTTTATGCACCTTCCCTTTTATCATCTGACTGTCTCTTATCCTTTCCCCCTTCTGCTTTCCTAATAGGTAAGATAGATTTCTATTACTATTTGAATGTACATTTGTGTTTGTGTGTGTGTGTGTGTGTTTCCTATTTAAATCAACTTATCTATGAATAAAGTTCAAGCATTGCCCAACTCCTTCCACTAATTTCCCTTCCGCTATAAAAGTTCTTCTTTTCTTTTATGTAAAATCACATCCCTTCTTCTCCCTCTCTGTTTCCCCTCTCCTAGGAAACTCCTGTTTTTGCCTATTATTTTTTTACATCATCCCAAAATGATTGACTCACTCTCACCTTCTCTTTTTATGTAAAATCCTTCTAACTAACCTAATAGTAAAAAATTCATGGATATTACATGTATCACTATCACATATAAAAAAGGTAAACAGTTTAAAATCATTGAGTCTCTTATGTTTTCTCTTTCATCTTCACTTTGTTATGTTTCACTCATGCCTTGTATTTAAAAGTTAAATTTTCTATTTGACCCTTTTGAAAAGGAATGTTTTAACTTCCTCTATTTCAATAAATATCCAGAAAGATTGTACTAATTTTTTTCTGGGCAGGTTATTTATAATTGTAATCTCAATTATTTTGTCTTTTGATATATCACATTCCAAGTTCCTCCCTCCTTTAACATAGTAGCTACTAAATCTTTTATTATCTCAACTTTGGCCCCACAATATTTAAATTGTTTGTTGTTGTTGTTGTTGTTGTTTTTTCTGGCTGCTTACAATATTTCTCCTTGACTGGGAATTCTGAAATTTGACAATATTATTCCTGATAGTTTTCAGTTACAATTCTTTTTCAGTAGGTGGTCAATAGATTCTTTCAGTTTTTGGTTTACCTTGTAATTACAGGATATCAAGTCAGTTTTCTTTGATAATTTATTGAAATATGATGTTTAGGCTCTTTTTTTTTGATAATGGCTTTTTGGTACTTCAATAATTCTTAAATTATCTCTCCTTAATCTATTCTCCTGGTCATTGTTTTTCCAATGAGATATTTCACATTTTCTTCCTTTAAAAAACCAAAATTTTGACTTTGTTTTATTGTTTCTTGATGCTTCATGAAGTCATTAGATTTTACTTGCTCAATTCTACTTGCTCAATTTTAATTTGATATGTCCATTACTTTTTTTTGGTTGTACTCACTATGCATTCTGCCCTCATAATTATAATTTCTTTTGAATCATTCAAGAATAAGGTACCATGAGGGGGCAGCTAGGTGGCACAGTGGATAGAGCACCAGCCCTGAAGTCAGGAGGACCTGAGTTCAAATCTGGTCTCAGACACGTAACAGCTGTGTGACCCTGGGCAAGTCACTTAACCCCAATTGCCTCAGGGAAAAAAAAAAGAATAAGGTACCATGTGACAGGAAAAGATAATGACGAATATTGGAGAGGATGTGGGAAAACTGGGGCACTGATACATTGTTGGTGAAGTTGTGAACTTATCCAACCATTCTGGAAAACACTATGGAACTATAGACAAAGGGCTATCAAACTGTGCATACCCATTAATCCAGCAGTGTCTTTACTGGGCTTGTATCCCAAAAAGATCATGAAAAAAGGGAAAAGGACTCACATGTGCAAGGATGTATTGGCAAGGAACTGGAAACTGAATGGATGCCCATCAGTTGGAGAATGGCTGAATAAGTTATGGTATACAAATGTTATGAAATATTATTGTTCTATAAGAAATGATCAGCAAGATGATTCCAGAAAGGCCTGGAGAGACTTACATGAACTGATGCTAAGTGAAGTGAGTAGAAGCAAGAAAACATTGCACACAGCAACAACAAGCTTATGCGATGATCAGTTCTGATGGATATAGCTCTTTTCAACAATGAGTTGATTCAGGCCATCTCCAATACACTTGTGATGGAGTCTTCTGCATCCAGAAAGAGGACTGTGAGATCACAACATAGCATTTTTACCTTTTTGTTGTTGTTTGCTTGCTTTTGTTTTCTTTCTATTTTTTTTCTTTCTGAACTGATTTGTGTGTGTGTGTGTGTGTGTGTGTGTGTGTGTGTAGCATGATAATTGTGGAAATGTTCATAGAAGAGTTGTAAACTTAACATGTATTGTATTACTTGTTGTCTAAGGGAGGGGTGGGGGAAGGGAGGGAGAAAAAATTTGGAACACAAGGTTTTGCAAAGGATGAAAAAATCATATATTTTGAAATTAAAAACAAATAAATAAAATAAAATAATCAGCAAGCATTATCTGTAATAAGGATAAGCTAGGACACTTCCCAAGCAAGAATGCCCATTATCCCCTCTATTATTCAATATTGTACCAGAAATGCAATAAGAGAAGAAATAAAGAAATTAGAATAGACAACAAAGAAACAAAATTATCACTTTTTGCTGGTGATGTGATAGTATATTTAGAGAATCCTAAAGAATCAACTAAAAATCTACTTGAAATAATTGACAATTTTAGCAGTTTCATTATACAAAACAGTCATATAAATCATCACTACTTCTATATATTACCAACAAAGTACAACACCAAAAAGACAGAAGGAAAAATTCCATTTAAAATAACTGTAGACAATATAAACTACTTGGCAGTCTAGCTGCCAAGACAAATATAGGAAATATATGAACACAGTTACAAAATACTTTTAACACAAATAAAATTAGATCTAAATATTTGGGAAAATATCAATTGCTCATTGATAAGATGACCCAATGTAATAAAAATTAAAATTCTATTTAATTTAAACTATTTATTCAGTGCCATACTAATCAAACTATCCAAAAAATATATAAAATTAGAAAAACAACAAAATTTATCTGGAAGAAGAAAAGTTCAACGATATCAAGAAAAAAAATGAGAAGGAAAGTTGCTTGTTCATACCAGATCTCAAAATTACTACTTATAAAGTAGTAATTATCAAAACAATCTGGTACTGACTAAGAAATAGAGTGATAAATCAATGGAATAGATTAGGTGCACATTACATTGTAATAAATGACTATAGTAATCTAGTATAAGATAAACCTAAATGTTCCAAGTTTTTAGAACAAAAATTCTTTTATTGACAAAAACTTCTGGAAAACAGGAAAACAGTATAGGAAAAACAAAGAATGGATCAATATTTCTTTCTTTTTTTTTTTTTTTTTTTTTTGCTTTTTTGATGAGGCAATTGGGGCTAAGTGACTTGCCCAGGGTCACACAGCTAGGAAGTGTCTGAGACCAGATTTGAACTCAGGTCCTCCTGACTTCAGGGCTGGTGCTCTAACCACTGCGCCACCTAGCTGCCCCCAGAATACATCAATATTTCACACTGTATACCAAGATAAGGTCAAAATGTATACATAATTTACACATGAATTACAATACAATAACCAAATAGGAGTACAGAATAATTTACTTTTCAGATATATGGGAAAAGGAAGAATTTAGGACCAAAGAAAATATAGAGTGAATTACAAAATAGATAATTTCAATTGTATAATACTACAAAGGTTTGGCACAAATAAAACCAATACAACCATGAAAACAGAAAACTAAGGATAATTTTTTTTTGCAACAAGTATCTCTCATAAAGCCTTCATTTATCAAATATATAGAGAACTAGGTAAAATTTCTAAAAATACAATTGATAAGTGGCCAAAATATATGAACAGGAAATTCTGAGAAGAAATCAAAGCTATCTATATTCATATAAAAATGCTCTATATCACTATTGATCAGAAGAATGTAAATTCAAATAACTCTTTATTTGAGCTTTCTTATACAAAATTGACTAATGCAGAAATTTCTTCCATGATTGCACATGATTTCTTTCCATCTCAGGCAGTAGAAACGAGAAAGGAGGAAGAGACAGAGGAATAGAATTTGGAACTCAAAACAAAAAAATATATATATTTAAAAAAATTTACATGTAGTTGTGAAAAGTATAAATATATCTACAAGCATGAATATAGATAGGTAGATTTATATAGATAAATTTATATGTAAAAATTTTGTGCTACAAACCAGCAGTTCTGAACTTTGTAGCATTGGTGCTGAAAGTTTAAAGCCCTAGAAGAATTTTTCTCAAGGGCTATGGTTGTGTGTTGAAGCCAGGGTTACCTTCTGCAACCTGGAAATGGCATCTCCATGGCATTAACAAGAGGTAAGAAACACTGTGATGTAGAGTTTTGTTATATTTTTCCAGTCCTTGAATCCTCTTGTTGTAACCTCACAAATGATAGCAGTAGGAGGAAAGAGATACCTGCTGAGTGAGCTCAGCTTCAGTGATTATCAGTTCATTGGATTTTTAAGTCTTCTTTTGATTCTGAGTGTCTTAGATCATCGAGACAGCTGAAGTTCTTTTAACTTTGTCACAGTTTCAGTTTCAGATAGGTTTGCAAGGTAATAGCAATCAGATAAAATGTATAATTTTCCATCTTATTTATGTGACCTGAAGATCTATGAGCTAGGTATTAGAAGAAATACCCAGATGGGGTGAGGAGAGAAGAAATTCAAGGCAGGGAAAACAGCTAATGCAAAGACAGAGATGAGAGATGTAGCTGTGGTCAAGGAACAGCAAGCAAGTTAGTATATGTATTAAATCAAACTAATAAAAAAATAAAAATTGATTTTATTATTATAATATGAAAAACAATCTAGAGACAGAAAGGGGATTGTGCTGAAAAAAGAGGGGAAAGAAGGTAAAATAAGAAAAATTACATCTCTCAAAGAGGCAAAGAAGACCTCTTATAATTGAGGGGGAAAAGAGTGGGGGATAAGTATTGTGTGGATCTTACTCTCATCAGATTTGGCTCAAAGAGAGAATATCAGACATGTTTGGCTTCACGGAGGGTAGTAGGAGGGGAAAGGGGAATAGAAAGGAAAAAAAAACTAATAGGAGGGAAAAAAGAAGTATTAGGGGAAAGGTGTAAAAAAAAGGGGGAGGAGCTCTAAAGGGGGAGGCCTGTTTGAGGGAGGTGGTCATCAAAAACAAAATACAGGGGAGGAGGGAAGGTAGAAAAGAAAGAGAAAAGCATAACTTAGAGCAAATAAGATGGAAGAATATACAAAATCTGTTATTTTAACTGTGAATGTGAATGGGATGAGCTCTCCCATAAAACAGAAGCAGATAGCAGACTGGATTAAAAGCCAGAATCCTACAATATAGTCTTTACAAGAAACACATTTAAAGCAGAATGATACATATAGAATAAAGGTGAAGGGCTGGAACAAAATCTATTATGCTTCAAGTGAAGTAAAAAAGCAGGGATAGCAATCCTGACCTCAGATCAAGTAAAAGCAAAGATAGATCTAAGTAAAAGAAATAAGGAAGCAAATGATATTTTACTAAACAGATAAGGAAACAATATCAATATTAAACATATATGCACCTTAATATCCAAATACCTAGAGGAGAAGGTAAGAGAGATGCAAGAAGAAATAGACAGCAAAACTATACTAATGGGAGATCTCAACCTTGGTCTCTAAGAACTAGATAAATCAAACCACAAAATAAATAAGAAAGAAGTTAAGGAGGTAAACAGAATGTTAGAAAATGTAAATATAATAAATCTTTGGAGAAAATTGAATGGAGACAGAAAGGAGTTTACTTTTTTCTCAACAGTTCATGGAACTAAGTGGAATCTATATAAAAACTTACTATATGTTAGGGCATAAAAGCCTCAAAATCACATGCAGAAAGGCAGAAATAGTACATGCATTTTTTTTTCAAATCACAATGCAATAAAAATGACATGTAATATAAGGCCTGGAGGAAATAGACCAAAAATTAATTGGAAATTAAATAATCTAATCCTAAAGAATGAATGGGTGAGGGGCAGCTAGATGGTGCAGTGGATAGAGCACCAGCCCTGAAGTCAGGAAGTTCTGAGTTCAAATCTGGTCTCAGACACTTAATGTGTCCTAGCTGTGTGACCCTGGGCAAGTCACTTAACCTCAATTCCCTCAGCAAAA
>JAJPUD010002378.1:191855-205241 GCA_023553655.1 Myrmecobius fasciatus
TGGGTGAAACAACAAATCATAGACACAATCAACAACTTCATCCAAGATAATAACAATAATAAAACAACATGCCTAAATTTGTGGGATGCAGCCAAAGCAGTTATCAGGGGAAATTTTATATCTCTAGATGGTTACTTGCATAAAACAAAGAAAGAGAAGAGCAATTAATTGGGCTCACAACTAAAAAAGCTAGAAAAAGAACAAATTAAAAACCTTCAATTAAATACCAAAGGTGAAATTCTGAAAATAAAAGCAGAGATGAATATAATTGAAAATAAGAAATTTATTGAATTAATAAATAAAACTAAGAATTGTTTTTTTGAAAAAAACAACAAAATAGATAAAGCTTTAGTTAATTTGATTTAAAAAAGGAAAGAAGAAAATCAAATTGTCTCAAAAATGAAAAGATAGAACTTTCCACCAATGAAGAAGAAATTAGAGCAATAATTAGGAGTTATTTGGCCCAACTACATGCCAATAAATTTGATAATCTAAATTAAATGGAGGAATATCTACAAAAATATAGATTGCCCAGCTTAACAGAAGAGGAAATAAATTAGTGAAATAGTCCCACTTTAGAAAACGAAATAGAACAAGCTATTAATCAACTCCCTAAGAAAAAATCTCCTGGGCCAGATGGAATTACATGTGAGTTCTACCAAACATTCAAAGAGCAATTAATTCCAATATTATATAAACTATTAGAAAAAATAGGGAAAGAAGGAAGGAGTCCTACCAACTTCTTTTTATGACATGATGCAGATATAATGCTGATAGCTAAACCAGATAGAGTGAAAACAGAGAAAGAAAATTATAAAACAATTTCCTTGATGAATATTGATGCAAAAATCTTAAATAAAACATTAGCAATGAGATACAGAAAGTCATCCCCAGGATAATATACTACGACCAAATAGGATTTATGCCAGGAATACAGGGCTGCTTCAACATTAGGAAAACTATTAGCATAATCAACTCTATCAATAACCAAACTAACAAACATCATATGATTATCTCAATAGATGCAGAAAAAGCATTTAATAAAATCTAGCACCCATTCCTATTAAAAGCACTAAAGAGAATAGGAATAAATGAACTTTCCCTTAAAATGATCAGTAGCATCTATTTAAAACCCAGCAGCAAGCATCATATGTAATGGGGACAAAACAGAACCATTCCCAATACAATCAGGAGTGAAACAAGCTTGCCTCCTATCACCATTACTATTCAATATTGTATTAGAAATATTAGCTTTGGCAATAAGAGAAGAAAAGGAGATTAAAGGAATTAGAGTAGGTAATGAGGAAACCAAATTATCATTCTTTGCAGATGATATGATGGTATACTTAGACAACCCTAGAGACTCAACTAAAAACTACTAGAAACAATCCACAACTTTAGCAAAGTTGCAGAATACAAAATAAATCCACATAAATCATCAGCATTTTTATATATTACCAACAAAGTTCAGCAGCAAGAGATACAAAAAGAAATTCCATTCAAAATAGCCATCGATAGTATAAAATATTTGGGAATCTATCTGCCAAGGGAAAGTCAGGAACTATAAGAACTAAACCACAAAACACTTTTCACACAAATAAAGTCAGATATAATCAGGTTGAAAAATATCAAAGGCTCATGGGTAGGCTGAGTAAATATAATAAAAATGAAAATACTACCTAAATCAAACTACTTCTTTAGTGCCATACCAATCAAACTCCCAAGAAATTATTTTACTTACCTAGAAAAATTAAGAACAAAGTTCATCTAAAAGGACAAAAGGTCAAGAATTTCGAGGGAATTAATTTTAAAAAATGCCAATGAAGGTAGCCCAGCTGTTCCAGACCTAAAACTGTATTATAAAGCAGCGGTCATCCAAAGCATTTAGTACTGGCTAAGAAATAGAGTAGTTGATCAATGGAATAAGTTAGGCTCACTTGACAAAATAACCAATAACTATAGCAATATAGTATTTGACAAACCCAAAGACCCCAGCTTTTGGGATAAGAACTCACTATTTGACAAAAACTGCTGGGAAAATTGAAAACTAGTATGGAAGAAACTAGGCATTGACCCACACTTAACACCACATATCAAGATAAGGTAAAAATGGGTTCATGATTTAGATATAAAAAGTGATATTATGAGCAAATCAGAAGAACATAGCATAGTTTACCTCTCAGATCTGTGGAGAAGGAAGGAATTTAGGAAGCAGGAGAGGTTTGGGGGGGAACAGATAATGTGCTCTGATTTGTGCATGTTGAGTTCTGAGATGCATCTACCTGGATATATCTGATAGGCAATGGGTGATGCTATTCTAGAGGTAGAGACAGAGAGAAAAACAGAGAAAGCCGATGGCTAGACATGAAAATTTGAGTTAACTGCATAGAGATGACTATTAGATCCATGGGAGATGATGAACTCAGGAAAGCACCAAGTGGAGGGAAGGAATAAAAGAGGACAGGCCTTGGTGTATGGCTCTGCCCAGAAGGGGAAAGGACATGGTTGATCTGTCAAAAAAAGGTGTGTAAAGAGTGATGGCATGATCAATTCTGATGGATGTAATTCTTTTTAACAGCAAGGCGATTCAGGCCAGTTCCAATGGCCTTGTGATGGAGAGAGCCATCTGCACTCTGAGAGAACTGTGGGGACCAAGTAAGGATCACAACATAGTATTTTCACTTTTTTGTTGCTGTTGTTTACTTACATTTTATTTTTCTTTCTCATTTTTTTCTTTTTAATCTGATTTTTGTATAGCATGATAATTATGGAAATACATATGGAAAAATTGCACATGTTTAACATATATTGGATTACTTGCCATCTAGGGGAGGGGGTGGGGAAGGGAGAGAGGGAAAAAATTTTGGAACACAAGGTTTTGCAAGGGTGAATGCGGAAAACTATCTGTCCATGTGTTTGGAAAATAAAAAGCTTTATTTTAAAAAAAGACTGATCACAGATGTAGAAGAACAATATCATGAAAGGCACTGAGAGACATGGCAGTGTCATAAAAATCCAGGAGAGAGAGGATCCACAGGAAGAGAGGGTGTCCTTAAAGAGTGAGAGTATTTCTCACAGCTGGGCCACGGCTCACATCAGTTCCAAAACCCCAGGGCCATCTCCTCATCATGAGGAAGATGAGGATGAGAAAGTCAGTGGTGATTTCCTAACCCCACAGCAAGATAATCTAGCACCAAAAACAAGTGACTGAACATATGTGATGTGTTCAAATCTGTCCACAGAAAAGTCCATGGTTCCAAGGCTCAGTCCAAATCTCTGAGCCCTTTAGGACAATGGCTGGAAGCCCACTAAGAGTGAGATACTGGTGCTGAGAGAAGCTTTGCTAGAAGTAGGGGGAGAAATCAAGGCCCTTTGGGTCTGGATCTTTGGTTTGGGGAGGGAGAGCATCTGTGGTCACTGCAGGTTCTTGGCAGTCTATCCTGTGGCTATGAGTGCAGCTAGGTCTTCCATTGCTATTTGTGTTCAATAGGAAAGGATTAGCAGTCTAAAAGACCTGAGTTCAGATGCTGCCTTTGACACCTGCTAACTATATGAGCATGAAGCAGATATAACTCTCATTGCTTTTCCCTCAGTTTTCTCTTCTAGCA
This sequence comes from Myrmecobius fasciatus, assembly GCA_023553655.1. Lineage (NCBI taxonomy): Eukaryota > Metazoa > Chordata > Mammalia > Dasyuromorphia > Myrmecobiidae > Myrmecobius > Myrmecobius fasciatus. The sequence goes on from JAJPUD010002378.1 coordinate 195,464, forward strand.
AGTGGGGATAACAATGCCTAAATCACCTGCTCAAAGGGTTTGTGTGGGGCTAATTCAATTCAATGGACTTTTTAAGGTCCTACTATGTGCAAAACAATCTACCCAGTGTAGAAGGTACAAAGACCAAAGTGTGACAAGAGGCTGATAAATAATACATACGTATGTGATAATGCATGCAGATAAATTGTTATAGAATCCATCCACAATAAAATTAAAGTAATTGGGATGCAAAGAGAATACAAATGAGGTGATATTTTCAAAGTGCTTTGCAAACTTTAAAATGCAGTGTAGCCAGATGAATGTGCTCACACTTAGGGTGTCTTGCACCAATGAGGCAACCTCTAAAATGGAGGTTTCTTGGTCTCCCTTCCCTCTTTTCTCTTGTATTGATCCTGGATGAATCTGCTCACATTTCCTCTTGGACAGATAACTTAGTTGTGCCTTTTTTTTTTAACAAGGGCTGTTCCTTCTTCCCCAAGAAGTCAGGGTCTGCCTCAGTTTCCCCTCACACACACATACACCTGCTTGGCCCATTCTCTTCTGCCTCAGCTCAAGCCAGGGACTGCAGAAGCAGCAGGAGAATGTCCAGGCTAAGGACTATCCAGTAGGCACCCTCTTGGGCGGGACTGCTGGCCTCTCCTTTCCCTCACTCCTCCCTTATTCCAGATTACATCTGGATTATTGGACTTCCTTTCTATCCTCCTGAGGGAATTTTACAGAAAACAGCTGCTTCCTCCTCAAAGGGGTTCAGCTGGTGTTTTTATGAGATCGTCCAATTCAGGAGATGAGAGGAAGCTCAAGAGGTCATCTGATCCAACCCCCTGCCTTAAGGCAAGAGAATATCTCCATCACTGAAGCCTAATCATATGATCATAGGATTTAGCACTAGAAAGGACCCCAGACATCATCTAATCTAACCCCATAACTCGGAAAGATGTTCCCAGAGATTTAGGGACATGGGAAATGGTCACACAGGTAGTGAGTATCAAAGCCAAGATTCCAACCCAAATCTCAAAGCTCTAAACCCAGTGAATTTTCCACTGTACATACCTGCCAGCAGTCCTTATTTTTCTCCCCAAATTAGCAAGTTTTTCTTCCCTCCCTCCTCGATTTTCCAATATGAATTGTGGGCCAGCTTCAGTTCTATTCCCAGTAAATGCAATCCCATTTGAGTCACTCTAGGTCAGGGCCCAACAGATAACACATTGCCCCCTTGTTCAGTGCCTTCCAAATTCTAGCAATTGACACACGGTTTAGGGCTTTCTCTTACCTCCTTTAACTAATTTACACAATTGGCCCAAATTATATCTTCAGAGCTTTTAAAAAATGGGAATGGAATTAGAATAGGAGCATATGTACACACACACACACACACACACACACACACACACACACACACACATTTCCATTGACTCCCTGTTGCCATCTGGCCTAATGAGAGGACTTTCAACCCTTTTTTCCAAGCTCTCAACTAAACCTACTCGTGTATACTCATCTCCCATCAACCAGAAAGTTTCTTTCCTTGGTATCTGGCACTATTCTGTTTGCTACTATGCTCAACTCTGCATATGTCTTACCTATTTGGAAGACAGGAGGAAATAAGACTCTCCATTACCTGGAGATAGCATAAGTGAGGCAACCAGGGTAGCACAGTAGATAGAGTGCTGACCTTGGAGTCAGGAGGACCCATAGCTACAAGAGCTGTGTGACTCTGGGCAAGTCACTTAACCCTGTTTACCTCATTTTTCTCATCTGTAAAATGAATTGAAAAAGGAAATGGAAAACTATTCCAGTACCTTTGCCAAGAAAACTTCAAATGAAGTCACAGTCAGACATGACTGAACAACATCATATGTGATCATGTTTATTCAATATTGTTTGGATTCAAACTGAGACACCCTCTCTGCTGAGTGGGCCCTACCAATAGTAGGCTTGACTCCTAATAGTCAATAACTTCTCTCTCAATTAATCTATTTTTTTTCTGTTTACTTTCCTGTCTTCTAACTATGCTCAAAGTTGCCCCCACTCTAATACATTTTGCATTCCACTTTACCCTGACCCTTTCATTAAATGGACTACTCCCTAGGCAGCTTCCTGAGATCTATTATATCTATACTCTACCTCCCCCAAACCATATCTAACTTACCTTGGCCAGTTCTAAACTCTTTGTCCAATCTAATCCCACATTTATTAAACACCTTCTATGTGAAACTAAGTTCATGCTAATTATCATATTTCTGTGACTTATCCCATTTCTCTCTCTCAGCAAACTGAAAGCCACTCAATGAACACTTTTTGAAGAACTATTTAACTTCAGTCAGTCATCCTGGTAAGATCAACTCTATAAAAAAGAAATATAAGAAAAAACCATGTTCATCGATATTGAAATCCATTGTCCAAGTAGACATACTAATGAGAGGACAATTCTCAGTACTTTTTTTTTTTGTAAAGCTTGATGATATTCCATCAACTAGAATAACCAGTGGTTGGTTTCATTGGTTAAAAAATTTGTTCATGCTTAATCACCCAATCATTTGATCAATTTATGCACTTATTTTTATTTTTATTTTTTATTATTTAATATTTTATTTTATTTTAATTATTTAATTTATCAATTTATTAATATTTAAATATTAATAAAATTTTTATTTTTATTAAACATATTAAGCATAATAATAATAATTCAGTACAGAACCTTTCTAGTCATTTAAGGAGATATAAAATTTAAATAATACAAAGTAGTCTCTGCCCTCATGAAAGCTTACAATTCTGTAGAGAGATAAGACATGAACAGCAGCAGACACAAATACACCAACACATATTAGAATTAGAAAAGTTTAACCATTATAGAGCATTTGCTACAATGTGCCAAGAAATCACTTCAGCCTACAAACATTTTATCTCCTTGCAGTACAGGGAGACAAGATATCCAAGGACAACATCCATTTGGAATACAAGATCGGTGGGAAAAGCACTTGGGGGAGGAGGATATGTAATTATGGCTAGCAGTATCCTAAAAACAATGAAACGCAATGGTGAGGAAAAGGAGCCTGAAGAAAAGCTGATTTCAGGCCCAACTAAATCAGATCATTCTGAAAGTATTCACGGATAAAATTGGAAAGAGCACAAAAAATAGAAACAAAGACAAACAGATGTGCAATGATTTTTCTCCATCTGTTTACATTATCAAGATTGTGGAAACATGAGATACGGACTCTGCCACCTCATTACCCAATACATTATGTAAGCAAGTAGCAATGACTCTTCAGAAGGTTAAGTCATAGAGGATGACAGGATAAGAGCAAATACAGACAGAGGAAATCCTTGCTAAAGGTGGAGCAGGGTGAAATGCACCTGGGGCCATTTTTCAACATATGCTAAAAAGGGAATGATTCCAAAAGAATGAAAATATGAGATTTGTATAGTCTAGTTAAAAAGATTTATGGATTCAAAATGATAGGAACTGATTTCAAATCCTGGTAGTGTCAATTAGTGGCTGTGTGACACTTGGGAGAGTCACCGTCTCTTGAAACCTTAGCTTTCCATTGCAAAATGAATTGCAGTTAAATGACATACAAATATTTTTCTAATTCTAAATGTATAATCCAAAGACAACAGCAACTATCCACATATATATGCATATATGTATACATATATATATATGTGGATAGTGCTGTTGTCTTTGGATTATACATTTATATATATGGATAGGATGAATTAGTGTCACTTTGACCCCAATACATATCCGAAAATGGCACTAGCTAAGAGTGGGGTCAATGAGGTATTCATGGAGGGCTAGCATCTCTGGGATGAGGACCTGTCAAGCCCTTTTCAAAGCTATTCATCCATATTTGTGTTCACCTTTCACCCAAGTCTCACCTATGACTCCAAGAACACACAGTGTTCACACTTTAGTAAAACCTTCTCAGCAGATGGGTTAAACTGGGTTGAGGAAAACTGAGGGGCTTCACACCCTCTGATAAATTAAGGAGATGAACGTGTATCCCAACTAGGTGAAAACTTCCTCCTGGGAAATGGGTCGATAAGACCAATTTGATTAGAGCTTGGGTAGATGCCAAGGACACCAAGATCATTCACTCTATCCTGGGCCATTGCCAGTCATTTTGACTTTTGTCCTGCCTCTGGATTTCAGTGATCCTGGAAAAGAACCTGAGGCTCATGACTTTGAGCAACTCTGCTTCACTTAAATCCAATTCATGCAAGAGTCAAAACATCACTCTGTGATTCTGTTGGTCTTCAAAAACAAAGGATGAACTATTAGCTAACAGGAGAAAGGCAGGCAGGAAGAGATGTTTAACCATCCAACTAAGAAGCTTGAATTTGACTCGTGGCAAGAAAGAGACATTGAAGATGGTTGCATGGTCAAAAGTGACATAATCAGATCTACAGGAAAAAAAAAAAAACAGTTATCCCTATTGGAGAGAAGAGAATACAGGTAGAGAGTACAGGAGATGAGACAATCACTTGTCAGATGTATTAAGGTAGAGTCTTTTTTCTGCATGGGTCAGACTAAATGGTCCCAGGGTCCCTCAACTGTCTGCTAATTGTCCAGGAGAGTGACAGGGTGAGTCTCTCATGGAGGGGCCACATGGAAACCCTGTCCCTAAGTGACTGCCAGAGCTGGTTCATAGCCCTTTAGGAATTCCCTCCCTTGGATACTTAAGATCATATATTTAGAAATGAAAGAGCTTTTTCCTGTCATCAAATCCAGCCCTTCTTATTCTACAACTGAAGAGACTGAGGTCAACAGAGATGAAATGGCTTATCCAAGTGTTGAACCAAGATCCTTTGATTTCAAATTGAGCAGTCTTCCCTGCTTCCACCAAAGTCTTCCCTGCATTAAAGGAAAGTCTTTACTCCATGGGCTTTCTGTCTGAGAGAAAGCTAAGAAGCTCTAGAATGTTTCAACAAATCATTCGATCCCTTGTTTGGAGTATAACAGCAAAGTTTCTTAGAACTTTACTTGGGACATGCAGCTTAGGACTTGAGCTAGGTGGCCTCAGAGCCACGGCCAAGTCTTAGAATTTTAATATGGTGGAAAGTCATTTAATTCTCACTCTAGGCTTTGAGGGGTGACTGATTTTTTATTCACATCTAGAGGCAATGACCTTTTTGTCGGCTGATGTCCATTATCTTTCACCTGCTTGTCTCCTGTGTCTGGAAGACTTTCTTGCCTTGTCTTTGCCAAAGAGCCCCTCCAAGGCTCAGATCAAAGTTTGTTTTCAGAAGAAGACCCCCCTCTCTTGTCTTTCCTCCACTGTTGCTAACTTTCCTCTGAGATCTCCTTCTATATATTTCCTGTACGCACAGACGTTCTTACATGTTGTCTCTTACATTAGCCTGTGAGTTCCTTGAGGTCTGCACAGGTGTTTTTCCCATTTCTTTGAATCCTTAACATTTAGCACAATATCCAGCACATAGTAAGGATTTAGTAAGCTCTGTTTAACTTACTAATTTTTTTTGCTGAAATTGGGTTTTGTTTTGTTTTGAGAAGGGAGTTACCCAGAGGCCTGTGAGTAATAACTCTATTTTTCATATTACAAAAAAAAAATAAAGTCAATTCTGTGAGATGTAGACCTATGTAAAAGTCTTTTTAACTGAATGCAGCTGGTTAGTTATTCTATCCTCTGCCCTACACTCTTGAATGACCTTTTAATTCATTGTTATATTGTTAACATAAATAGCCAGCCAGAAACCCTCAGCTTGCAATCCCACCCAAACTTGTCCATTCTCAAAGCAAAGCCCGGCATCTTCTTCCTTGGTCGCACACTGAAAGAGGAATCCAGGCAATTTTTAATTGCATTGTTTACATGTTTCTTGTATTTCATCATTGAATCAGCCTCGATGCTTTCCCAACATTAAATCTTTCTCTTAAAAGTTGGAAAGTTAAATAAGTTTGTCATTTGCAAGTGATTCTATATTAAACCAGGTCAGCAGAGACTGGGAGGTTCACAACAGTCCCCAAATATTTAATCCGGGGCCCTGGAGAATACTCTAAGTATAGTCCATATTTCTCTAATGCTTCCAGTTTTATAGGGTGTTTTCCTCTGAAGTGGGAAGGAAAGGGATTAGTATCCCCATTTTAGAAATGAGGAAACCGGACCCAGAAAGTTTGTATAACCCGAACCCACATCACCCAATTGGTAAGTGACAGAACCAGGAACGTGAGTCTTCTGCCTTTTCCTCCCTGCACCCATCCAGCTGCTTCTAACGCTTTCCAGCCATCACACCAGGTTTCCATATCATTATAAACAACAGGTTCATATTTTCAGTCACATCTAATAATAATCCCATGTTCTCACTCATATCTACTAATATTTGCCACAGCACCTGCTAATTACCAAGCACTAGGACTGCCCTTGCCCCAGACATACAAATTCACAGAATGAACATCATCCAACTCTTATCAAGAGCTATTAAGCAGCATTTAATTAGCCCTTCATCAATGCTTGTAGGTCAATTCATTGTTGCCAGTCGTCAATCCGTAGATCAGAGCCAGGAATGAAATAGGTAGATTCCCATGGACCCTGCCCTCAAGGAGTCACCATTCTCTGAGAGCCTCCAGCCAAAGGAGCCACCTGCAGAGGGCCCTCCCTCCAAACCACCTTGCAAGAAGAGGCTGAGAGGTCCAGCCAGAGGGCTAGGAGAGGTCAGCCCCACTCCTTCCGGGACTGCCCTGCCCTACATTAAAGATGGCCTCTCTTATGTAATGCTCGCCGAAAACACCGGCTCAAAGGCAAATCTCAGCTGTGATCCAAACAGGCTCCTCTTGCCTGAGAGCAAAGCCCCGGGATGACTAAGGTAGATTGTAATAATAGGTCTCCACTCTGGAGGATTATCATGTAACATTCAGATATCATTACACAACCCTCACATAGTGAGCCTTCAATCAGCAGGGTCAATGAATGCCATTCCACTATAATCATGTCCACAAATGCCAAAGTACACACTCTTGCACTCAGCTTTAAAAAAATGAAGAAAAATAAATAGGACGCTAAGTAGGGAAATAAAAGATCAGGTAAGAGGAAGCTGAGGGCTAACTCTAAGTCACTGAAGTACAGGAAAATGAGAAGTGGGATTGAATCCTGCCCTCTTCTCCAAGCTTTGCTTTCCTCGTCTAGTTAATGAAGGGATTCAACTGGACAATCTCAGAGGTTCCCCTTAGCATCCAGTCTAGGACCCAAAGTCCTTCCTTCTGTTCTTTGATTGTAGAGAAGGGGAGTTTGAGGGGAAGAGAGGAAAGACCTTTTCTGGGCTTCCAGTGGCCATCTTTATTTGGGCCCTTAGCCACTTGAGCTTCAGTCACAGGAAAATGGCTAACTTCCCAAAGCATCTTCACAGGCTGCCAGACTGAGACTAATCTCCCTGACCTGAGCAGGGAGCCTGAGAAAGGTGAGCATACATCACAGTCCAAGAATACCAACTTCTCCAGGCTAGGGACTGGGTCTTATTTCACCTTTGTATCCATCCCCAGGGCCTGGCCCAGAATTTTGGCCATGGAAGGAGCTGAATGTATATTTCTTCAACTGGATAATTTGCAGAAAAGTCAAACGTGGATATTCCCAATGCCTTTTTCAAGATTTTTTTTCCCATTGAGATGATACCAAAGCCGCTGAGAGGATTCCAGGCCCAGGTTCCTGGGGGAGGGTAGCAAGACAGATGGGCCGTGCCAGCCTGCCGCTGCTGTCTTAAGATTCTCAACACTCTATCTCCCCTTGGCCCCAAGTTTCCTTGGTTTGGGTCCCACCCTCCCCAACCCCCAGTGGAGGGTCAGATACTGAAAGCTTGGATAAGGTTCACGTCCTTTAATTAGTTTTATCAGTGATTCTGCCTGGTTGGCAATAAAAGGAATACTTTCTGAGAGATCAGGTTCTCACACTGAAACTTTGGAGACGATGAAGGCCTGGAAAGGCTGAGATCAGTTTCAGCACATTGTCCTATCCCCTTTCTCTGCTGCGCTTGCCCCTCAAGAACCAGGGAGCCAAAATTGGTCCTCTTGTCCTAGGCGTAACTAACAATGGTTCCCCCTTTCACCGCCAGTGTCCCAAGTTCTAAACAGAACCCCTTCACTCAGGGAAGATGCATGAATCCTATTTGCTAAAGCTGAAAATGGACATAATATTTCTGAAGAATGAATTGTGGGATATATTTTCCCCAGAAAGTTTTGAAGGAAGTATTACATCCAAGAGAAAGGGATGAAGCTGTCTACTCGAGAAGGGAAGTAGCCAGGAGGCTGGAAATATTGTAAAGAAATGGGTAAAAATGTATTTCTCTTAATCATGTACCAAGGGCTAGAAAGGAACTTGATGATAGATTCCCTTCATTCAGATGAGAAACCTGAATCCCAGAGTTGATGGAGGTTACCTCCAGTCTCCCAGGTTGAAAATGACAGACCTGGATTGGATCTCAGGACTTACATGTTCAAGTCCATCATTCTTGTCTTTCTCCCAGGCTTGCCACTTGAGATAAAATTGTGAGTTCAATGCCCCCTACATATGGATTTTACAAGCTCTCAATGCCTAGTTAAGGCCACTTAGCCTAGCTTTCTGGGAAGGCCTCTCAGGGATCCAGGATAACTTGAAACAAACCCAAAAGGTTGGCAAAACCCAAAGCTTCATGGCAAAGATGTGCATCCCCCCAAAATGAGGCTGAGAATTATATATGTGTTCTCCCAAGGGTAGGTCACAACCAGATTACAGCCCCAAACTCCCCAAATAAGCTTTGGAAATCTGGTGCAGACATTAACAAGAAAGAAGATCCCATTCTTTTCTGGGCTCCAGCAGCAGCTGGGACTTGTCTGTCAGAGACCACACCCCACTGTGTCCCCAGTGAGTCAGCATTCTCTCGTTGCCCCTAGGGAATCCCAACTGGGCTTTCTGTTGGTGGGGGAAATGTCTTTATATGGAGAGCTTTCTTTTCTTCATTGGGGCTCAGTGGGTGGAGAGCATATTTCTAAACTCATATAGACATCCAACAAATGTTTCTTGGGCTGTCTGACTTCCTTCCTCAGGTCTACATCAAACACAGATTGAGTAAGCTGCATCAAAACCATTTCCTTTGCTTTCGAGACCAAATCTCTTCCCTGAGACTTTACTGCCCAGAGATATCTAAGAAAGATCATTCTGATCTTGCCCCCTAAGAACTGACTAGCAAGTTGACTTAGCTCAGTAAGATGCATCTCCTTGATGCCCTCAAGTCTTATTAGTCACCATTGCTTTTTTCTTATATCCTCCTGAAATCAGCCAATTTAGAAAGTTGCAACAGAATGATAGATGGTTTATGATAAATATCCTGGGACTTTTCCCAATGGATGTATACGAAGCACCTCCCAGAAGGTAATTTCCTGAGAATGGGAAGCTGAAGGGCAGAATCCCACCACAGTTGGAAATCTCAGCAACCATTTAGTCCAATCCACAAGTGAATGAGCAAATTCTCTACAAGTTTTTTCTTGGCAGAGTACTTGTCTAGCTTTAGCAGGAAGCCCCTCCAGAGAAAGAGCTGCCTATTCTCAAGGCAGCCCATTCCACTTTGGGTCATCTGGCATTGCAAGGAAATTTTGTTTTGTTCTGCTTTGCCTTACATTAAGTCAAAATTAGTCTTTTTGAGACTTCCACCCACAACTTCTAATTCTATCTTGTATTCTCTTCTCTTCTCTTCCCTTCCCTTTCCTCCTCTTTCTCCTCCTCCTTCTTGTTATTGTTCTCCCTTCTCTCTCTCTCTCTCTCTCTCTCTCTCTCTCTCTCTCTCTCTCTCTCTC
>JAJPUD010002378.1:214604-226174 GCA_023553655.1 Myrmecobius fasciatus
GTAAATGGTGTCTTTCAAATGAAGTGAACCAAGTGAACTGACCATACAATCCTGAGAACCAGTACCTGGCTAATGAACTTTTTCTCTAACCAACCTGATGTTTCCTGGATGCCTACAGAAAGGAGTGGAAGGGGACAGCTTTCCCTCTCAACCTCAAATGATGTAATTATTTCAGGTCCAAATACCACAATTGAAGCAATAAACCAAAGGTAAATGAAGTGACAATTTAAAACGATCATAGGGACTGTAGATCATTGGATGAAGACAGATGATATTACATAGGTAATATCACATGATTGGCTGAAGAAACCAGACATACCACTCAGCCTACGTATAGCATAAAAAATCAATTAGAACTCTGAATCCTGACAGAGTAGTAATTGGACTCAATAGTAAGGATTTCTGAGAAGAAATCACCCTTGGGGAGAGGAAGTGAGTTTCTCATCTTCCCCTACTGATTTACTATATAATGACTTTTTGAACTCCAAAATGGTAGATGATCCAAATTCCCATTGGTGTTAGTAAGCATGTCCACCAGAATTGGCAGTAGCAACTCCACTGGTCTCATGATATCATCTGAATTAAGAGCTGAGAGTTATACTTAAGAAAAATTAGACTCCCTGAAAACAGGCAACTTCAGGATTCTATAAGGTTAATGATCCTCAGCAGACAACTACCTCTAAAAGACCATGCACAAGGAATCTACAAAGGGATTAAAAAAATTCTAGTAACCAGGAACTATGGATTTACCCTTTGGTCAAACTCTAAAGAACTAAGTTTGAGCCCACTCTCTCTGGGAAGCTTGATGTGTACAAGAGGAAAGTGCTTATAGTTTTGATGGATATTCCTTTAAAAATCATCATTTATTTTTAACATTTAAAAAAATTGAGTTGCAAAATATTTTCCTGCCTTTCACCCCCGCCCATTGAGAACTTAAGCAATACCATATCAATTATACATGTGAAATGTAAAATATATTCTATTATTAGACATTACAGACAAAAACAAGAAAAATTTAAAAGGCAAAAAAATTATATTTTTATCTGAAATCAGAATTCATCAGTTATGTCTTTGAGGGCATATGGCATTCTTTATCATGAATCCTTCAGAATTTCCTTGAATAACTGTCATAATCAAAGTATCTAAGTCTTTCACAACTGATCATTCTTGCAATATTGATGTTACTGTGTCCAATGTTCTTTTGATTCTTCTCACTTCACTTTGTATTAATTCATATAAATCTTGCCAAGCTTTTTTTTATATTTTGACACCATCCTGCTCATCATTTCTTATAGCACAAAAGTATTCCATCAAAATCAAATATGGTAACTCCTCATCCATTTCTCACCAGGTGGGCACCTTCTCAATTTCCAATTCTTTGCTACCACAGAAAGAGCAGCTATAAATATTGTGTGCATATAGTTCCTTTTTCTTTTTCTTTGACCTCTGAGAGCCAGACATAGTAGTGTTATTGCTGGATCAAATGTATACTTTTATAGACCTTTGGGCACAGTTCCAAATTGTTCACAGAACGGTTGGACCAGTACATAATTCCATGGTAGATGTTTGTTATGATGGTCTGATTAACAAATACTCTTTCTAAAAGCTACATAAGTTTGACTAATAATAGAAAGTGAGCACACTGCATGGGGGCTTTGAGATGATTCTATTAGAAAATGTCTCCCAGTCCAAGCTTCTCATTTCATGTATGATAAAAACTGAGATCCAGACAGGTTATATACCATCCCTAGGATCACATAGATGGCAAGTATAGGGAGAACTAGAAGTCAGTCACCCTCAGGGAACTTAATCTACCAATAAAAGTGGGAGTAAAATAGACTAGATGGGATAGGTTCTAGAAGAGAATAAATGAGTTTCCAATCCTTTATGACTCCTTAGAGATTGTTATTACTTAGCTGGAGGGAAGGCTGGAGAATAGGAATTTGTAAGTAGACATGGTACCATCATTTTTCTAAACAGGTAGTCTAATTTGTTTTGGATTATCTGAGGCTAAAATTTAGAACTACATCACTTCCATCTTCAAAATCATCATCACTGTCCTTATATGTATATATCTATATATATGTATATATATATAGATAGATATAGATATATTGATATATATATATATATATATATATATACATATATATCAATAGAGAAAGGGAATATTATGGATAGTCCCATGTTACAGAGATTTGAATCAAGGTCTACTTGATTCCTAAATTGGGATCTTCAATGCTGTCTTCAAATATAGCCTCTGCAACCTATCACTTAATATCATCCCTTGTCCTAGTTGATTCCCAGAAATAGATGTTATCAATCAAATCCTTAAAGCTGATTCAACTCTTGGTGAAAGATACATTTTTTAAAAGCAGTCTTCAGAGGGTGGGAGAAGGACTGTCTCTCCATGGCCATATGCCCTATTCCAACTTGTTCTCTATTTGTGAACACTTATTACTCTATGAGCCTGTGACCCTGGGCTGAAATAATCTGATTGATAGACTCATTGACCTTAGAGACAAATCACCTTTCCTTAGGTCTCAGTTAAGGCCAATTGACCCTCTCTCTCAGATTTATGAACCATGAACCACATCAATCATAATCCTCCTCCCAAACCCATGTGTGCTAGAAATGACAGATTGTTATGGAATATCTACTTAAATCCCCCCTCAAAAGAAAGTTACTGTATTTAAATCTCTTTTGCACATGCATGTGTATAGTGTGTGTGTACATACATGTGATTTTTCCTAATAGAATGGCAGCTCCTTGAGGGTAGGCAGTGTTGATTTTGATCTTCATATTAGCATAGTGCCAGAGAAACAGAAAGTGCCTAAAAATGCTTTTTGATTGATTGATCATGTGGCAGAAAGGGTGTTGGTTTTAGAATGCCAGGACTGCATTGTCCTTAGTAAGTCATTTAACTTTTCTGGCCCAACTTTCTCATTTGGGAGGTAATCCTAGTTTGATCCGTTTCCTTGGGTTGTTCTGAGTTATGCAGTCTGGCAGCCTTAGAGAAATAAAGAAATAGGTTGTTATGTTACCAAAGGAGAAATAATGGGCACGTCCAAACTTTGTTTGCCCTCTGTTCTGATTCTCCACCGGAACTGAGAAGAGCTATTTTATTCCAGTCTCTCTAAAAGAATACCATCTCAATATCAAGTTATAGAAAATGCCCTAATTCTGCAACTCCTTGCCAATCACCTAAGACATTGGGATTTATCTTGGAGAGGGAGAACAAATTCAGATGATCCCAGTTTGAGGCCCAACTTTATGATTTACTTACTTGAAGTGGACCTTACTCTTGAAGCCTGAGTGTTCTCATCTGCCAAATGGGCACACTTATCCATTAATCACTTATTTCACTGGGTTATAAGGAATATGCTTTATAAACTTCAAGACCCTACAATAACGGGAGTATTGACGGTAATATATGCCATATGTTCTCCTCAACTCAATGTGGACAAACAAAAGATACAGAAGAGCCTCTTGTTGCACATGGAAGTCTACTGTCTACTACTTCTGTCTAGAAGAGAAATTTTGGAGATTTGGGAAAATGGAAATCTGTGAATCCATACATTATGACAGAGCAAACAGGACATGGGGTGAGATGACAATAATAGCTTTTTACTTTGTAAATAAGTTCTTTTCAATGGCAAAGCAGCACTCCAGACATATTCAATCGGTCCGTATCTTCCAAACACCTGTGACTGAGTAAATGTTTTTCATTTTCATTTCATGTATGAACAAGGAAGTTCAGAGCAGTGTTTGCCAAATGGTCAAAAGGCAAATAGGTGGCAGGGTCTTCAAGTCACTGCTTTGGCTGGGCAATCCAAATGGAAAGGAAGTAGTCAAAGAGAGGAACCTGGAAGGGGAAACAGGTGAACTTGCTTTTCTAAGGGAAAGGAATGGCATGGCAGAGAAGAAGGGAGCATGAAAAACTTCCCAAGCTGGGAAAGGCTGGAGAGCAAAGAGGATTTCACTAAGAAGTCTTTGATATGATCATCTAATTTTGTTTCTAGTTCTTTGTTACAAGAAAAAAAAAGATTAGTGGGAAAATTCTTAATCTGACGAGTTCTATTTTTGAGCTCCTCTGGATAGATCTTGATTCTGGGTCACATGCCTAGTTGAGTGACTCTTTGGGCAGAGCTCCAAATCCTTCTCCAGAATGGTTGGACCAATTAACAACACCATCAATAGAGCTTCTGTACTTGGTTTCACCTCACCTCCCCCAGTGATTGTCATTTATCTTTGAGGTTTCTTTGCTAATCTTAAGGGTGTGAATTGGAACTTCAGAGTAATTTGAATGTGCCTTTCTCTTTTTATTAGTGACTTGAAGCATTTTTATATGACTGTTAATTCTCATTTGATCTTTTGAGTAAGAAATGTCTATGTATATCCTTTAACCACTTATCTATTAGAGATTAGTTCTTTTATTACACATTTATATCAATATTTTAAATATCTTATAAATTAGGATGATATCAAAGATATTTTCTGTGAAGATTTTCCTCCATTAATGTGGACAAATAAAATTCCCTTCTCATTCTAATTGCATTTATTTTGTTTCATGTTTTTGAAATTCTACTTTATCTTTTATGTCCGTCTTCACTGCTTATTTTTGGAAAAGTGGTATCTCTAGCCATAGTTGTAAAAAAGATTGCTTTCACTTCTCTGTTTTTTATCATATGACATTTAAGATTTAAGTTTACAAAAGGACATCCAAAAACACAGTTTAATGCATAAGAGGGGGGAAATGATTAAAAGGGACACAGAGTGGTTATGTTACTATTTTGTCAAATTTATATACCAATGTATACATACATACATACATATAAGGTATGTGTAACCATGTAACATATGTAGGTATATGGGTAATCGAAATGGAGCTCAAAGTAGCACAGCGATGGATCCAACTGAAGTTCTAGTCTTCCCATGAATAGAACATCATCAATTTAATAGCTGAGTAGGAATGAGCAGTCAAGTCCCTAGTGTACCAGTATTCCGGCTACTATTTTTTCCAGTCTCCAAGAAGCTGTTGGGCTAGAACTGGATCTTTCTCATTAAGGAGAATGGTCTGGTATGCAGTAGGTTCAAATGAAAAAACTACTTCTCTGGTCACTGTCCCCTGAAGGTATATGAGGGAAAGAGGTGGGGGGAAGGGGGAAGTCATTTCTAGATTATTCTCCCAAACTGACAGCTTCCCCTTTCCAAATATCAATTAGACAAAAAAAAGATCAAAAGTAGTAAATAAAAAGGAAATTCATTTATCCAAGGAAATAGATTCAAGGAGTTACGTAGATCAGACTACACTAGGGAAATACATGAGTGAATGAGCTCTTTAGGTGGGAGAGAGAAGGCACCTCCAATTCAATCAAGACAATGGTTGGATCTGGAAACTAGGAACAGAAGCCCACCTGCCCTATATATCTTCCTTCCTTTCTCTCTCTCTCTCTCTGTCTTTCTCTCTCTCTCTCAGCATGTGCCTCCCTCTATGTCTGTCTCTCCATCTCTACTTCTCTGTCTTGCTCTGTCTGTCTTTCTCTTTCCCCAAAGGTCTAGAGTCAGTCCCCAACAGAGCCCAGCATCTTATGTGTTTTTCTCAAAGGAGTAAAAGAACATCTCTTCTCTCCAAAGCTCTCGAGCTGCCTCCTTGTTTCCCGGCACACCCAGTATTCTTTCCTCCAATCCAGAGTCATACATGTAAAGCATACCAGTCTTGTCTTTAAATGCAAGCTCTGAACTCCTCCACTGGCCTGTGAGCTCCTGGAGACCACAGGCCATGTTCTTGCCTTCTATGTATCCTTAGCACTTAGCACGGTGTCTGGCATGTAGTAATTGTTGAATGAATGCTTGTTCACTGATTGACTTCAGAGTATCCCCAAACTATAAATGTATTTTAATCTATAAGGTTTAGGAGCATTATAAGGATATGTGTTTGTATACTTGCAAATGTATACATACATACATACACATAAACACATGCAATATAGTGTGTACATTCTCATACACACACATGCATATTACTTATAAACAAGCTGTACCTCAAAGAAGCTCAGTTTTTATGACCTCTTGGGTTTTTCAAATATATTTAAAACTTTATAGTTGCTGATAAAATAAAGCTTACAATAAAAATGAAAACTGAATTTTCAAAAGCAGTATTTGGTTACTGCGAGTGTTTATCTTTAAGAAAAGCAGAGCTAGGTGGAGGGGAAGGAAGAACTGCCCAAATATTTAAGAGACTGTCACATGGAAGAGGGATTGAACTTGTACCGCTTGGCCCCAGAGGGTAGAACTGGAAGTGATGGGTGAAAGTTGTTGTTCTCATTATTGAGGTTGTTCTCAATTTGCAGAGAGAGAGTAAGACTTGATGTCAGTAGCAATTATAGCTCTCCTATAGTTTAGTGAGCTGCCTTGGGAGGCAATGAGCTCTCTCTTCTCTCTCTCTCCTCTCTCTTCTTTTTCTCTCTCCCTCCCCCTTTCTCTTTCTCTCTCCTTCCCTCTTTCCTCTCTTTCTTTCTCTTTCTCTCTTTCTCTCTATCTCTCCTCTTTCTTCTCTTTCTCTCTTCTTTCTCTCCACTTTCTCTTCTCTCTTTTCTCTCTCTCTCTTCTCTCTCTTTTCTCTCTCTTCTCTCTCCCTCCCTCCCCCTTTGTCTCTCTCTCTCTCCTCTTTCTCTCTTCTCTCTCTCTTCTCTTTCTCTCTTCTGTCTCTCTTCTCTCTCTTCCCCTCCCCCCTCTTTCTCTCTCTTTCTCTTTCTAGAGATCTTAAAGCCCAGGCTGAATGACCACTTGGGTTGGATATTGTTGAAGGGATCCTTCATTTCCTTTTGGGTTGGACTAGAGATCTCTGAGGACTCTTCTTCCTCTGAGATTTGGGAAATCTGTGAGATATTTCCCAATGTCGATGATTCCAGATGAAGAAAATGAGTAAAAAACCAGCATCATGGGACGGAGCAGCAGGAAAGGCATAAGGTTGCCTTCTTTGTTCCCCAGCCCTTGGAGGAAGTTGCCTCAGTGGATGATGCTGCTAGCTAAGAATAAGCTATTAATGTTTTCTCTAGAATCCCTGCACACATCAGAGAAGATAAATGATCCAGGGGCTCCAGTGTTTCTCTTTTTAGTTTCAGTTGCCCTTCCATAAACACTCCCAATAAATATTATCAGGAGTCACATAGAATCATTAAGGATTATACCCAGTGGCTCTGTTTGTTTTACTCTGTAATGGATGATAAATCGAGCTGATGAGTGGGGCTCGCCGGGCGAGTCTCGGCATTCCCCTGCCCTGTCTCAAAAGGTTGGCTCATTGTTTTCCCACTGACTTGTATTATAAATAGAACTTACCAGAACACTGATTTGTGTTGGCGGGACTGACAGCAAGCTACAAGGACAGCTTCCGGACAGACTCACTAAAAGGCAAACAAACAGTAACTGTATTACCACCATATGAACAAATGCTTCATATCCATTAGCTCATTTGAGTCTCAGAACAACCTCAAAGCCGGAGCCAGGGCTGTGTTTTCCCCCCAGTTCACAGAAGAGAAAACAAAGGTTCACAGAATTAAGTGATTTGCTTATAGGCACCCAGCTAGCAAATGTCAAAAAGCGTTTGAACGCAAAGCTCTTTGCCTCCATCTTTTGTCTCCCGAGGACGGTGTTTGGAGGGTGCTGCTGGACTTTGTTCAGTCTTTTACTGCCAAGGGTGGTTGTCCATCAGTATAAATAATGAGTCAGTAATCAACCAACCAACAAAGATTTATGAATTGTTCCAGGCACTGAGGAGAAAAAGGTAGAAAATTTACATGGCCCCTGACCTCAAAGAACTTCCAATCTATTGGAGGAAGAGAACATATTGGGCAATTCACTGGATCTGTGATTTTACAAAGACAACCTAGTCTTCTGTCAGTGGCGCTCAGAAACCTCCCATGCTTTCTTAACTCATGGAACTCTGGTCCATAGCCTTCCAAACTTCCTTCACAGAGCATCTGAGCAAGGTCCCGAAGGTCTCTCGTTTTTGTAACTCATGATAGAATCCTATCTGAATGATTAGAGAGTCAGCCTTTAAACTGATTGTGTGAAAAGGTTGTATTTGATGATAGGAACTGTTACAATCCATTGTCCACATAAGCATGCACACACCTTATGATAGACTCACTAATCTTTTTTTTTTTTTTCAGAAAACAAAATAAACAGGTGGATCACAGGCAGATTCTGTAAGGGCCTAATCTTCAGCTTACAAGATTACACACTGGGTGGTTGTCACGTAGAGACGTGGATTTCTGCTGCATCCTTCTACCATTTTGGATGACTACTGAAGGGGGATAAATAACAGAACCCACAGTCTTTCGTCATTTTGATCTGAATGTTCTCCAGCTTATCAATGTCTTCCCTAAAATGGGAGGCCTCAGACTACATACAATACTCTGGACATGGCCAAAGCAGGGGGGAGTTTAATGAGACAACGAGTTCCTTCTTCTCAGAACTTCTCTCTCCCTTAGTGATCTCATTACCTTTCCAGATCATTAGATTCTCTATTAATTAAATGTTCTAGGAAAAAAGGTTGAAGATACATGAAGTTTGAAACATTTTGAAGCTAGAAAATTTGTCAGTTTAGTTTCTGAAAATGGAAGGCACTGACTATGTTGCCAAAAGTTACAGACATGGCAGACATTGACCCAATACTCCAATAATCACACTCTAAGCATGATTCCCTTGCATGGGGCCCAAGACCAACTTAAACAGTGACTAGGGAAGGCCTCTGCTGGTGGATTTCTTCAATCATCCCCAGAGCGGAGCGTCAGGCCCTTGGTAGAGATGAAGGACACCATTTTGTTTCATCAGAGTGCTGATACATTTTCTTTAGTGATGAGTGAATTGGTCAGAGTGAGTACAGACATTTCCAGGATGCTCAGCACTCCTCTGGGATGCAGGCAGTGCAGGTATCTCCCCCACCTCCTGTACTCTGTGCCCAAAGAAACTGAGGTTCAAAGAGGAAAAGGAACTTGGTCCATTTTCTTAAAGCCAAGTACACTGGCCCCAAGGCAACATTTTCTTTCTGTTCCCAGATGGCATGAATTTTCCTCAGCTCTCAGTGAGGCTCCTTTACGTGCCTTTCTCAATTCTCTCACACCTGTCTGTGTTCTTTCTTCATCTGGGATGCCCAAAAATAAATAAATAAAGCTGACTCTCAGATGAGTCACGCCGGCTCTCCCAAACACAATTCTCTGGGCTTATAAGGTAAAGGGACCATTTCTTTTCAGCATCACCAGTAGATGATAACATCTACCGGTGACATTTTTTCGACTACAGATAAACTACAATTGCTTTGTACATTCTATTTGTTCCAATCAGAGACCTTCCCTTCTAAGAGCTCATATTTTCCCATCCATCCCCATCTACTTCCCCATCATGCTGATCCCCATGAGTAAAACGGTTGTGCTCTTCACCACAATCTCTTAGAATACCAAAGTCTTCCAGACTCAGGTCAAGGGTTGCTTGGTACCTAACAAAGACTATCCTGCTTACCCCACTTACTGACCCCTAACCCTCTCCAGAAACTACTTTGCATGTACTTTGCATTTGTCCATGGGATATAAATCAAGGCAATTGGAGGGCAGCTATTGCTTTAGTTTGTTTGTATTCCCCAGTCCTAGCACAGTCCCTGGCACATACTAAATACTTAAGAATTGTTTCATGACTTGAACTGAATTTGCAAGCTGGGTTCTCAGAATGGATTCCAGGCTGGATTTTACAAAGGCCCTTGTGAAACTTTGAGCTCTCAAACCCCTCGATATCCTTTGAAGTCCTAGCTAGCATAAGTCAAGCTTGAGAGAATATCCAAAAGGGAAGAATCTGGAATGGGCAAGGAAAGGGGAGGGAAATCAACAGAAGTATTACTATTAACTCTAGAGCAGAGATTAGTTTTTGTGGCAAATGAAGGACAAATTTTCACCAGAGAGAAAATAAGTTCATTGTTCACTACAGCTAAAATAGCCACAAATGTGGACTGGATTTTGCAATTATGTGACCTGTCTTATTCGGGAGATGTCCTTCATCTTAATTTTCTGAGTATTTAAATTCATATTTCTAAATCAGAGCTTCAGTGCCTTTACTGATATCTGATCCACAGTATTGTCTTCCTTTGGAAATAATGTTATATCTCTTGGTTTCTACTTTGTATTTAGTTATCTGAAGGTGTATTGCTTACTTCCAAAAGACCCAAAGTTCTGAGGGTAAGGACTGTGGTTTTCCTTTATATTTCCATGTCTTGCCCAATGTTCTGCTCACAAGAAGCGCTCAATAAATTTCTAATGAGTTGAATTGAACTGCCTCGAGTGACTTGAGTGGGGAACAAAACCCTGTTCATTGAAGAAATGGGGTAAACCCTAGTACCTTTGTGGAAGCTCTGTTGAAATGTAAGCTTTTATAAGAGCAAAACAAGTGATTTTCCCACTGCCAAAGAGCAGGGACAATATTTTTGACACAATCTCTGAAGACAGAAGCATTTGTTTGGTTTCCAAATAAAGCATTGGGATATGGCTGGATTGGAGGGGTATGATTTCATGAGGAAGATTATAGATGAAAAAAAAAACTATCACAGATAATGGTGGAAACTCTTCTCTAATCCCAGCATCTAAGTATCCCATGTCATTGCTGATTGTCTTTGGTTCTTGAAGAGTGAGGACCTTGACCTCAGGGAGGTGACGCCATGATATGCAAGTGAATTGAAGTGAGGGAGGGCCAGGCAAGGTCACCTGACTCACTTTCCCCTCCAGAACCATTTAGATCCAGTAGTAAGGAGAGAAATCAGGAAGATGGGGATGGCCCTGGATCCCATTTCCCCACATACTGAATTTCTTTCTTAACTGAGGGTAAGGGAAGAGTAAAATGGCTCACTTTCCTGCTGGCTAAATGGATATCTTGGTAGGTGATCTCAGTCAGGAAGAGCGGAGTTCAAATCCAGCTTCAGATACTGGTTGTGGGATTCTGAGCAAGTCACTTCCTTGGTTTCCTTAAATAGAAAATGAGGGTAATGGTAGCATAGACCTCCCAGGGTTGTGGTGAGGATCCAAGGAGATAATATTTGTAAAGGGATTAGCACAGAGCTAGCACAAAACAGATGCTTAATAAATGAGTATTTCTTTGCTTTTCCTTGCTCCACTCATAATACAGAGAACATCACCCAAACCAAGAGACAGACTTAGAAATAAGAGTTTATTTACCTAGCATAAATGGCATTAAGTTCACCTGGGGAAAATGGAAGGGCACCCTTTGGAGGTGGAGGCTAGAAGAATAGCACCTTATATGGGGAGGAAGGGGAAAGCAGCAGAGAACCTTTGTATTTACGACTGGGCTCTGCACTACTCCATTCTGTCTCCCAAGAGGGCAATACTCATAAAGCACTTACCAAGTGTTTGGCACATAGGAGACATTAAATAAATGTTAATTGCATCCTGTCCGTGGATTCCCTTCCTCTTTTTCCCCCTTCCTCTTCCCCTCCCTCTTCCTCTCCTCCCTCTCCCTTTCCTTTTCCCTTCCCATTCCCCCTCCTCCTCCATCTCCTCCTCCCTCTC
>JAJPUD010002378.1:226184-250870 GCA_023553655.1 Myrmecobius fasciatus
CACACACACACACACACACGGTTCCCTGTGAAGACCAATAGTCTAGAAGTAGTCTCAGAACAACACATCCAACCCCAGTCCCTGCTTCCTCCTTGGGTGGGAGTCCTTCCAAAACAGCACTGCTCTTCTGACTCAGGAGGAGCCATTCATAGCTCAGGATTCAGAGAATTAGGGTTGGGATGGAAAGCTGATCCTGAAACTCCATCTCTTCCCTGCCCGCCAAGCCCCCTGTTCTTTTCTTTCCACTTGATGCTTTTCGAGACATGCCTCTAAATAACTGAACTGCAGGACAGAAGAGGAACAAAAGCTTCCTGAGATAGATCATCTGCTTGAGCCCAATCAAGCGGTCATCTCCCTGCCCAGTGCTCAGGAAGCTAAGACCAGATGGATGTGGTCTGTGCCAGTCGTGGGGTTCCCTATGTCAATGAAACCATAGGGTCAGTCCCAGAAATAATAACAAATAAAAAAGATGGAGAGAGTGAATCCCAAGTTCTCCAGATCCACGGATTGGGTATCCATTTCCCATGAATGGCCAATCCCAGAAATGAAAGCCGCTTTGGCCCTTTGTGATCTACTAGTCAAGGATCAGCTGAGCCCCTGTCCTTCCCTATGATTCCAAAGAGTCAGAAAGTGACTTGGAATCAGTCATTGACTGCGATATTGTAAAGAATAGTTGAACCGTAGAGGTCTCGTGACAACCCTTTCCGAGCGAGCTAACGCACTCACTGTTATTATTAACACGACAACCTGCTCCCTTTCTCCCCTTCCTCTCAGCGACAGCTGGAATGGCCGTATGGAGTTGACAAGCACAGAACTTTCCCAGCATCTTCTGCACTCTTCGGGCTGCAGCGCCATTTGAGCATGTGACCCGGCCCCTTCATTTAGGGTTTTGTCCAGCTTAAGCTCACTCCATTCTGACAAGTGCAGAAGGTGAAAACATCTCCCGTCACTTCATTTCCAGACAGAGCTCAGCCCGTCACTTCACGATTTATCCAAGTTGACTGGTAGTGCCAGAGCGGATGGATGTCACCTTGGAACCAAAGGGGTCATTCAGAGTTCACTCAGCAACATGATCTTTCTTTGACCCAATGAACCAGGACTCCCAGGGACTTGCTCTCCTGACTGGTGACAGTGGCCCCAGACCCAACTCTGCTTCTTCCTCTTCCTGACCGACTGACCACGGGCACCATCCCCTACTCCTTCCACTCTTTTTCTGGGAACTGCAATCATTGCTTGTAGAAAGGCAATGTCCATCCATTGATTTCTTGTTCTCCTCACTATTCCTGGGATCTTAATTAGAATATAAGCTGTTTGAGGGCAGAGACCATGTCAATGTCATATCTGTATCCATAGCACTTAGTCTAAAAAATACTTACTGCTTTTCATTCTATTATCTATCATCCATCCATCCATCTTTCTATCATCTATCTATCTATTTATCTATCACCTATCTTCTATCAACCTATTATCTATTTGCCATCCATAAATGTATCTATCATCTATATCTCTTTATCATCTGTCTATCATGTATCTATCACCTATCATCTATTTATCATCTATCATCTATCATGTATTGACCTATCATCAGTTATTAGCTATTTATCATCTATCTATCATGTATCTATAAATTATCATCTTTCACCTACCATCTATCTATCATGTATCAATTATCTATCATCATCTACCATATCTCTATTTATTTATCATCTATCACCTACCTGAGGCAGTCTGCAGTCCTGGAAGGCCTGCAATCAGGAAGGTCTGAGTTCAAATCCTGCCTCTGACACTCACTGTGTCACTGTAGACAAGTTCCTTAACCTCTGCTTACCTCAGTTTCCTTAACTATACAATAGGAATAATATCAGCTCCTGCCTCCCAGAGTTGTTTTGAAGATCAAATGAGATAATATTTGTAAAGTGCTTAGCCCAGTACCCTTGGCACTCTATAAATATTTATTCTCTTCTTCCCCCTTCTCTTCATCTATCTATCTCAATCAGTCTATATCTGTGAAGTCTTTCTCTGTCTCTCTCTTTCTCTGTGTCTTTGTTTCTGCTTCTCTCTCTGTATCTGTCTCCCCCTCCCTTTTTCTCCGTCTCTATGTCTCTCTTATATGTGTATATCTGTTTATCTATTTTCATATATCTATATTTTTATATAAAGGAGCAGGGAACAGACATATGGACAGATATAGATAAATCTATTATCTACAGGAATCTTTTTGGTTTTTTTTTGTTTTTGTTTTTTTGTTTTTTGTTTTTTGTTTTTTGTTTTTTTTTTTTTTTTTTTTTTTTTTTTTTTTTTTTTTTTTTTATAAAGGAGCGAGGAACCGAAGGGGAGCATGACTTCACTGAAAACAGCGTGCTTGAAGGAATGGCCTCCAAGGAACAATTCTGAGATTTGGCCCTTTTCCAGGATATGCCAGCTTCTCACTCTGATGCTCTCAATCCCCTTGATTGTTAGATGGTCTCTGTTGAAAATGACAGGGACGGGGAGAGGATTAGGAGCTACACATTTTCCTATCCAAGGGCATTTCCCTGGCATCTGGAAGAGCAGCCCATCTCCTAAACACACAGGAGCAGAAGCTCCCCTGGGTTAAAAGGCTCCCATCCATCCCTACATCTGTGTTCTCCCTTCCTCACTTTTGGTTGTGGCTGCTTTTCCTTTTGCTTCCAACCATCCTTTAAAATCTAACGCAGAAGCTCCCTCCTCCAGGAGGCCATACCAGTTTGCTGCAAGGCTATTTATCCTGTTTATCTCCTGCTTTGGTTGAGTGTGATTCTCACTTTCGTGAGTGAGAAATGAGAGGCAGGTGCTTTTATCCCCATTTGTCTGAATAGTAAACCAAGTCACTTCTAGAGGGTGTGATTCTTAAGGTCACATCCAGAGAAGTGTTTCGTAGCCCGACAATGCCAGAGGCTCTTTGCCAAGGAAAGTCCTTTCCCACCTGATCCCGTCTTCATATGGCCTCGTTTGTTGTAAATGGCAACCATTGCCGAAGTCTTTTAGGGATGCTCCTTAGCAAAGAGGGGACGGCCCAGCCCAGATGTGAGGGCTGCTGGGAAACCGGCAACCAGACACTGATTGGCATCAGTCAAGAGCCCTCCACAAAAAAAGACATAATGACTGATTGAATTCCACGCTTGCACATCTGCTTTCAATTACACTTACGTCAAGTCATTTTATTATTTGACAAAACCAATCCAAGGAACTGAGTTTTGTCGGATGCCTTGAAAGGTCGTTAAAAGCTCATCAATAGATCACTACGTGCACGCACACAAATGTGTTCCTCCGCTGGGTCAGGAGAAACGTCTGTTAGTTTGTTCAGTGATAAGACAGACTTCAGTGTTCCTCCTGTGGGACTCTTTGCCTTCAGTCAGCACTGCCCCCTCACCTTTCACCTGAAGTCAAGGAGACTCACAGGATGAGAAAGGGGAGGGACTTTAAGGGTCAACGAATCTTACGCCTGCCTGCATTTTACCCAAGAGGAGACTGAGGCAGGGAAAGGGAAGGGGCTGGAGCAAAGTTGAGCAAAGGGGGTAAATGCCGTGGCTGACATCTGACAATTCTGAACGCAAATACACCGTACTTTCCACTGAACTGCCCTGCCTCAGAGAGAAAGGGCACAGAACGAAGAAGAAAGTTGGGGTGAATCCAAGGATACACTAACCCTCTCCATGAAAGGACAGGAAAAGGGATTCTTTCTCATGTGTCATTGTAGCAGAAGTCCTCCACAGTGGGATCTATTGCTCTACAACTAATAATTACCCGTCAGTAGGTAACAACATGAGCAGAGAGTCAGAAAGATCTGGGTTCGAGTTTTACCTCGGTCACATTCTGATACATGATCCTGGCCAAATCCTTTAATCTCCCCATGCTCAAGGCAGCTCCTTCAAGTTCCCAAGTTGCAGATAAGGTGTCAAACTGGATCCACTGAAAAAGAAAGAAATGTCTTTCCTACATGGATAGATCATGAAATACATTAGTCTCTTCTCTGTAGAGAGGTAGAAGTCTGTACAAAGGGCTCTCAGAAAAAAAAAAAAAACGTTATTTTTGCTCAAGTGTTTTTCTTTGTTCTGATGAAGAATCCAATGGGGAGGAGATTAATGTTGGGAAATAAGGGGGATATCAAACTAAAAGGCACTGATTAAATATTTCAGATGGAAAAACTCCTACAATGCACCCCACTTGAGTGGACAAGGAAACTCATGGTGGGAAAGTATTTGAAACTGCACATTTAGCATCCAGCCCAATCCTTCCTTTGCTCACTTCCCCTGGAGAACAATTCAAGGCTCTGAACTTGATCAATGAGGCCATAAATGTGTTTGCCCTCCTGATCTTCAAAGTCTCCTCTTTCCCTGCTCACCTTAGTAACAAATCACATGGGTTAGAATGGAACTGCTGACAGAGAGAACCCCCCAAAGTGCCAGAGGACTAAGCCAACAGAAGGAAAACACCAAAAGTGGAGAGCAAGATGTATACGGGCAAGTCTGCTCCTTGGGCAGGGCTTTCCTGGCTTCATTTCAGATTTGACCTCCTCCCTGCCTCTTTCTATTCTAAAAGGACCCATTTCAAGCATTTCTATCTTAACTGATTTTTTTTTCCTCCTCCAATATGATTTGGGGATTCAACAACTTTCCCACCTGCTGGGAAGTCTTTAGGAAGCTTCTTCTAATGCTTCATTTCCCCCTCCCTAAGGCCTTTGGGTTATATTTTCAGAACAAGCAACTACCACTAGATATTCCAAGAGGAATGAAATAATCTTAAAATGGAGGGCACCATTTCTTCGGAAGACTTTTTGCAAATTAATATTTATTGACTTCTTGGGTTTTAACGATGCTTCAAAACAGTACCTTTTATGGAAGAACATCCCATCTGGAGTCAAGATTTCACAACCTCCTCTGCCACTGAGAACTGTGTGACTTTGGGCAAGTCTTGCTCAAATTGCTCAGCAAAATGAGGACAGTGGACTCAATGGACTCTGAAATCCCTTTCACCTCCAAGTCTAAGATCCTTTGACTAAGTTCAATTTTGACTGAGTGTCTCCATTTTGGTTCTGTAAGGAGCAAAGGCCAGAAACCCCTCAAGGTAGAGGGCAAGATAATATTTGGCTAAAACAGATGGGCTTCTTTCAGACAGGCAGAAATAAAACAGTAACTCAAAATGGATACAGGACATATGAGATTCAAGCTATAAAGGGATCCTCTTCCAATCAACCCAAAAGCATTTATTTGTTAAACACCTACTATGTGTCAGGAACTATGCTAAGTACAGGAGTACAAAAACAGAAAAGTACAACCATGCAATTTATATTTGCAGAAGCTGAGGCTCAAAGAGAGAATTAACATTTCCAGGGTTTGACAGTACAAAACAGTCAAGATTTGAGTCCAGATTCTCTGACTTTAAACCATGAGCCCTCACATAGGATTTTTTTTATTAAAGCTTTTAATTTTTCAAAACATACGTGTGGATAATTCTTCCACATTAGCCCTTGTAAGACCCCGTGTTCCAATTCCCCCCCCCCCTTTCCCCTACGCCCTCCCCTAGATGGCGAGTAGTCCAATATATATTAAACATGGTAGAGATGTACTCACTCAGGATTTCTAAAGCACTCTGCCTACATTATCCCAATCGAATCTAAAAATGGCCCCAGCATGTAGGTAACAGTAGTATTATTATCTCCATTTTGCACAGGGGGATCTGGAGTCAGGGTGGAGGAGGTCAAGTAGGTCTGTAGGGCTGGAATAAGT
This sequence comes from Myrmecobius fasciatus, assembly GCA_023553655.1. Classification (NCBI taxonomy): domain Eukaryota; kingdom Metazoa; phylum Chordata; class Mammalia; order Dasyuromorphia; family Myrmecobiidae; genus Myrmecobius; species Myrmecobius fasciatus. Next base: position 231,932 of record JAJPUD010002378.1, read on the forward strand.
TATATGCTTTCAGAAACAATTATTTTTGCTTCACTTGTTTTCTCAGCTATAATGGTTCTATGGGGAGAGGGGCAGGGTTGGGAAATAAGGATCATATCAGAATAAAAGTCACCAATAAAATATTTTAGGGGAAAATCCCTACGATGTGAACCAGAGCTCTAAATGACAGGGACAGCATTTGAATCCAGGTCTCCTATAAGGAGGCAATTGCAATTCTTTATGGAAATTGATTACAATGTAGTGGCCGTGACCTTCGGACCAAATTCTTGAGATGCATGGGCTGAGGAAGTCTTGTTTATTTGGGGAAATTCTATGGATTCCATTTCCCAGAAGGCAGGATGCCTAACCACAGAGCATGGTGAGGTCAGATGAGGATTCGGGTAGGGGGAGGGCGACGGGGACTGCCAGAGGGACTGCCCGGACCGGTGTTCTCTCGGAAACCTGTGAGGGATAAGTTACGAGGTGCACGTAGAGCAGAAGCGAGATCCACATGGACCAGTATGGTCATGACATGGCCCAAGCTGAAGTTGATGAGAACTCCCTGGGAGGCCAAGGAAAAAGGGCTCCTGCCTGTGGGTGGGTGGGAGGGTTGACTGTATAGGATGCCTTTACTCTTTGATCACTTCCTTATTTACATCGTTGCTCCTCTGAAGTGAATGCTTTGCCCCTGTTATTTGTGTTATGTTGTATTTGTGATAAAGAATGGCTCCCATGGGGGTTCCGGTCGGGAGGGATGGGGGTGAGCACTCTGTCCCTGGAACAGCACCCACACAAATAGGGACTGATGTGAGTGAAAAGTTCCCCAATACTAACTCGTTCTTTAAAAACTATCTGCTGGTCAGAATTAGATCCCCAGTAGCCACTAGCTCCGGAACACAGAAGAGATGGACTTACACTCAGGACAAATCTGAAAAAGAACTACCTGAAGCTTTGAGCTTCCATGTTAACATTTGTGATTTGCCATCAAAAAATTGATTCACTCAGGAAAATCAATAAACATTTATTAAGCACCGTGCTAGTGTCGGGGGTGCAAAGAGAAAAGGCAGCCCCCATCCTCGTGGACTTCACGGCCCCGTGGGGGAGACAACATGCAAGCAATTATCTGCAAGTTAGATACCAGATAAATTAGAAATAGACACAAAGAAGGCCCTAGAGGTAAGAGGGATTGGGAGAGATTGCCCATAGAAAGAATGGAGGCCAGAGAAGCCAGGAGGAAGAGAGAGAAGGGAGAGAGTTCTAAGCCCCGGGGATAAGGGAGAGAAAACACATGGGATCTGGAAATGGACAGTCTTGTCTGAGGAACGGGGAGTCCAGGGTCAACAAATCACTCTGTGTATGTGTGTCTGTCTGTCTGTCTGTGTCTCTGTGTGGTATATGTGATGTGTATGTGTGTGGTGTGTGTGTCTCTGTGTGGTATATGTGGTGTGTGTGTCTGTGCATGTTTGTGCTATGTGTATATGTGTATATGTGTGTGGTATTGGAGCGTGCATGTGTGTGGTCTGTGTGTGGGGTGGGGTGGAGGGAGGTGAAAAGTATAAGATTGAAGAGGCAAGAAGGGGCAGGGTTATGAAGGGCTTTTAACATCAGAGTGTTTTGTATCTGGTTCTAGAAGGAGAACACACATTTATTAAGCACTTACTGTATACCAGGCAGTATGCTAATATAATCTCATTTGATCCTCAGAACTATTCTGTGAGGTAGGTGCTATCATTATCTTCATTTTACAGGGAGGTAAACTGAGGCAGGTTGGCTCACACAACTAGCATTTGAGGCTGGATCTACTCCGTGTTCTCTCCATGGTACCACCTAGCTCCCAAAGTATCCCAGAGTATATTGAATAGATCTGTGCTTTTTGCTTTTTTCTTTTTTTCTTTTTTTCTTTTTTTTTTTTTTGCTTTTTGCTGAGACAATTGGGGTTAAGTGACTTGCCCAGGGTCACATAGCTATGGAATGTTAAGTGTCTGAGACTAGATTTGAACTCAGGTCCTCCTGACTTCAGGGCTAGTGCTCTATCTACTGTATCACCTAGCTGCCCCTAGATCTGTGCTTAAGGAAGATTGATTTGACAGCTGAATGAAGGATCCAAACCTTCCAGGTCATAGGATTTTAAGACTCAGGGACAGGGCCCACAATTCAGTCTGTCTTCTGTCTTGTGACTCTTTATTCTGAGGACGAATAGTCCAAGTCCCTGAAAGCTGTAAGATGATCAGGACAGACTGGATGCTGGAGGAGCCGTATCTCACCTAGGGATTGTTCACAGGGGCAGGTGCTAGAAGTGCCGGCTTCTCAAGAAGCCCCATCAATCCTAATAAGTCCATGAGACTTGTCATCCTCCCCCTCCAACTTGTTGGACCTGCTCAGTGGCTCAGGCGCCCGGAGAGTAAGAGTTGGCTCCTCTGGCTGCCACAGCGTTCACCATCATTTTGCACTCCACAGTTTATATGTTCTCTTCCCAAAGAGAAGGTAAACTCCTTGAGGGAAGCATCTACTTCATCTTGGGTGTAGTAATTCAGTAGCTTTTATGCTTAGGAATTATTTTTTAAAGCATAAGACTTTACGTGTTCCCATATGGTATTGATAGTACAGCCAGATGCATAGGTTTATATATAATAGTCACTCAATAAATATTAGTTGAACCTTGAATCACCTTAAAGTTGGTCCTATTAACCTAGGGCTCATAGGACTCCCAAAGGTTCCCTGGGTAGATTTTGGAAGTGTGGATGGGACAGCTGGGGATTTGCTATTTTTTAATTGAAAACTAAATTTATTGATTTCCTTTGAAAATCTACATATTTTATTTTACACATTATGACTCTGAGGAGGTTGAGGGTCCATTGATTTCATCAGACTCCAGCCAAAGGCCCCTCCATGCCACAAAAATGGTTAAGAACAGATCTTGAATTCATAGAGAGAAAAACTCTTGTATAAGCCATTTCTTGGAGCGGCGTGAAGAGATTAAAGGACCAGTTTTCAATATCAGAAAATCTGAATTGTCACTTACCCAAGGGACATGATATTGATTTCTATTATTCATTGCAACTGCACAGACCAAGAGATTTCTGTCCTTTAACTGGGCTGAGGGATGTAGTGGTTAGTGCCATTAGCAGGGTTCTGAGGGAGCAAAACTCTTGGAGCAGAAGGGCATTGTTAGGTAGATGATCCCATAAAATAGATGCCAATCTCAATACGAACCACCAATAAAATGAACAGAATGTTCATCTGCTGAAAGCCGGAGACAGAAACCGAGGCACCCAGAGATTCCAGGATGGAAGGAGTTTTATTGTTTTCATGAGGAGGGAAATTCAGATGCAGAATGGATTATCTCAGGGAGTCGACAATGACCATGGACATCTTCACACCAAGGTTCAATCAATCATGAGATAATCAATTATCCCATATCCTCAGAGAGGATCCTTATTCAGCTATGGTTCCTTCCGCTTCTGAGATTCTCAACAGAGGTTGGGAAAGGCCCAGGATTATATGGTGTTGAGGAGAAAGACTGTATTATATGGAATCATACATCGATAGACTCCCCAGCTCTCTTTGGGGTTTAATTCAGTGTCCTTTCCTGTTCAAGATCTTTCCTGATCTACTTACAATTGTTAGTGCCCCTTCCCCTAAATTATTTTATAATTCAACAAGCTTTTATTAAGAACCTACTATATGCTAAAAAGCATGCAACTGGCTAGGAATAAACCAATCCAGTCCCTGACCTGAAGGAGCTTCCATTCTATTGGAGGTTCCATTCTGCTGTTATATAATATATAATATATTATATATATATATATCATAATATGTAATATATATTATATAATATATAATATAATAATTTATCTATAATATACATAGCACTCCCCACACCCAATAGAATGTTAGCTCCTTGAGGACCAGAGTTAGTTCATTTTAATTTCTATGCCCTCAGCTTTCAGAACAATAAAAGCTGGTTAGTGAATACATGAACATATGAATAGACTGAGAGCTGGGAGGGATCTTAGGGGCCACCTAGTGGACTCCCCTCATTTTGGAAATGAGGAAACTGAGAAAGGCTAAATGATTTCCCCCAAGCCACAAAGCTCTTAGAAGAGACCCACATGGCTCAGGTCAGGGAACAATGAACTACCCTGGAGAAAAATGGCAGGTGCTGTCATGCTACAGCTCTCTCCCTGCAGGAACTCTAGCTGTTGCTAGTCCCTGCTCTAGCTGAGTGTCGTGATGACTGTAAGCCTGAGCACAGAGGGTGTACGCCACGCATGGTGGACCGATACGACCTGGGCCCACAGTGAAGAGAAACACTAACGTAATCCGAGAAAGAAAAAAAGCCCACTTTTAGGACTCATCTGAGGTTCCTTGGAAGCCTCTTATTCCTTCTTCTGCCTGGCTCAGTCTTCTTGCAGAATGGGAGTAAACTCAGAGAATAGAGAGCCAAGAATGGTCTCTGTTCTCATTCATGGCCGTTCATCATCCTCTGACCATTTGCTGGTGGGACACCTTCCTGGAACAAACAGGGGCAAGTTCATCCCGGACTCCTGATGAGCACATGTTCCATTTGGAAGCCTCCATTAGTTTCTGTAATGGGGGAAGGGTGTTGGGAGCTCAACGTTAAGCCTGGTTAATGTTATCCATCCTTTAAAGGTGGCTCTGAAGATTAGGGAGACTTGTGATATCCTGTTTTTCTAACATTTCTTCATCACCAACCTCAGGATATGTTGCTGAATTGGGTGTGGAAACTTAGGAAGGATTCTTTTTTTTTTCTACTTGGGTTATTGTTTCATGTAATTCTGCCTAAGAAACCAGGATGGCCAGATTTCAGGAAGTCCCGGAATATGGGAAAGGGGACACAAAGCTCATAACCTAGCTTTACCCAAATCCAGGTTCAATTTGGGTGTTGGGTGTTGGTGTTTTGAGTAAAAGGTGGAAAGGAGAGAGAGATTAGTTTGTTTTAATGGCTTGGGTGTGGAGAGGTTTGGTTATCTGTTGCCTAGGAAATGTTCTCCAGCTAAAAGAACCTTGCCCATGTCAGTTACTAAATAATAGAGATTCCAGGGTCCGCTCATTAATTCTGCATTAACTTTGTGGTTTGCCTCCAACTCCAACTTGCTCTTTCTCCTCTCAAAAAGACAACATCCCCGTGCCTGGGAAATGGTAGGAACCTCAACTCTATTTGGCCAAAAGTCTTCTGGGGCATTGCAGATGGAGGGCCTATGGAAGGAAGACAAGGTATATATCTACCATCCAAGATGATGGAGACAGGAATCATGGGGAGGAAGGAATCTCAAGTCAAAACTTTCAGCTTTTCCCAGAAATGCTGGTCAAGAAGCAAAGTGATTGATTTATATCAATCAAGATTTTATCAATTGGCACTCCTAGTACATGGCCAGCCATACAGCTAGGTCCTCTAGGGAATATCATTCAGGACCTCTTCAGAGAATCTACAATCAGGTTGACTGGTCAAGACTAACATGCACTAGGAAATTAGACAAGTAAATAGTTCATTAAGTTCCAAGACCCGACGTGGTAATTTTATAGGCTTCTGGGAGCAATCAGTCAACAAGCATTTATTAAGCATCTACCATGTGAGTCTTTTAATCCAGTTCACCTCAGTTTCCTCATCTGATAAAGAGCTGGAGAAGGAAAGGGCAAATTACTCAGTGTCTTTGCCAGGAAAGCCTTAAACAGGGTCCTGAAGAGTTAATGTGATGGAAATGATTGAACAACAACAACTCTGTACAAGACACTGCACTGGGCACAGGGGATAATGATGGGTGACAATGATTGCTTTGATGACCATGATGATGGTTACAGAAAACATCCATCTGGACTTTAAAGTTTGCAGAGTGCTTCATACGCATTTTCTCAATGGACCCTTGTGATGAAGAGGGAGGAGCTATGGGCATCCTCACTGACCAGATAAGGGAATGGAGACACACAGTAGCAACCCCCCACTGTCAGCCATATTGAAGGGAACTGTCTAAGGTAGGGTTTTTCCCAAGTCCTGACCCCATATTCCTCACTTCGATGTCCCACTCAGAGGATGGAGATCTTTCTAGATAATGATGAAAAGTCTGCCCCCAAACTTTCAATTTGACCAGGGGACCTTAAGATTAGAATTCCCTCTGAAATGGATCCCAGACCTGAAGCAGGACCAAGGAGTGGATTGACTACAAGCAAACCTGAAGAAACACGAATGGACAAGAACTGTGAGAAGGACCTGCTTGTCTGCCCTGACATGAGAGATCCCTGATTGCCAACAGCCAGCATGATATGGCACAAACTGTTAACTGCTAGAAGATACAAGAAGTGTCGTATACTTTTGTTTGGTGACTCACTATCTGTGCTTTCATTTTGTCAAAAGTCACATAAGTGATTTGAAGTATCACGGTTTATCATGGAATAGAATGACCTAATGTCCTTAACCTGACCTACATAGTCTCCCATAGCAAATAAATCTCTCTCCCTCTCCCTTCCCCTCTCTCCCTTCCCCCCCTCTCTCTCCTTCTCTCTCTCCCTCTATCTCTCCCTGTGACTCTGTGTGTCTCTGTCACTTTCTATTTCTCTCTCTCTTTCTGTCTCACTTTCTCTATGTGTGTTTCTCTTTCTGTTTCTGTATCTCTCTGTCTCTGTTTCTCTGTGTGTCTGTATCTCTCCTTTCCTCCCTCCTTCCCACCTTCTCTCTTTCTCTCTCTTTTCTCTCTCTCTCCCTCTGTCTCTCTCTGTGTCTCTTTCTGCCTCTCTGTCTCTCTCTCTGCCTCTTTCTCTGTGTGTGTGTCTCTCTCTGGGGCTCTCCCTCTCCCTCTTTTCCCCCTCCTGTCATTTATATCAAATATTAACAAGATCATAGATTTAAACTTAGATCATACCTTAGAGAGTCAAATAATCCAAACCTCCTCATCTGAAGTTAAGATTTATCCCAGGTCACACAGGTAGTAAGTAGCCAAACTGAGATTTGAAGCCTGCCCCTCTGAACCTGAATCCAATACATCTCCACTGGGCCATATACCTGCATCTCTAGTTCTTCCTGCTTATAGCAGGGCTCCTTTTATGAAGGTAAGGATCTATCATTTCTTCTTATCACCTGAAAGCTAATGGACCTGCTAGATCATAGAATCTGGAAGTTCAAAGGAAGCTTCTGGTACACTACCTTATCTTGCAAGTAAGGGACAGAGCCCTAGAGAAGTGATCTCTTCTGCTAACTTTAAGGCTGACTTTATCCAGATTTTATTAGCTCTTACCCCCTACTTCCAACATCCCCGTCAGATCTATATTTGAGGGTTATCAAGGTAAGGCGACTTGCTCTTCATGCAATATTGACTCTGCAGGAGTATTGACAAATCAGATCCAGTGATGCAATGGGCAGCATCCTGATTTTCTGAAGTCAGTGGTTTGCTATGGATCTAAAACTGAAGGAGACCGAAAAACAGATGGAGTTTTTTGGTTTGTTTTTTTCCCCTTGTTCCTTCAAAGCAAATCACTGCATATTATGAAAGAAACCCCAAGTACAATTCAAGCATGAGAAATTAAAATGGCCCTAAAATTCAAGCACAGTTAACTAGGGATGGGCCTGTCCATTTTGTGTGGGAGGTTTATAAAGCTTGGGAATTCTAAACACTGTGAGTCCCTCAAACAAAATGAAGGGGGTGGGATCTCAGAAAAATCACATATATTTATACTACATTATAATGGCAGCATTTGGTAGCTTTGTTTTGCTAGCTCTTTCACCGTTCCCCATCTTAAAAGAGAGATCGTCCCAATCTTTGCAAAATAAAAATTGGGCCCCAAAAGCCCTTGGGGGTGGGCATTAATTGGCTCCAGTCAGTTACCCATGTCTTCCTAAAGGAGGGTAACTTGTGTCTACTGTACATGCATTGAACCCCTTGTACCTGGTTGTAATACTCTGACACTTGGGGAGAAAACCGAAATGCTCCGGGTAAATGGTTCTCTTAGGCCAACCAGAAAATGGAAATCCCAGATAGGTTAAAAGAAAAGGGTCAGTGGCAAGGATCTGGTAATATCTGGAGATAAAAGAAGCAGAGGGGATGTTGCAAACCTTTCCAAGTGGATATAGCATCCTCCTCCTGATCTTCTTCAAATATCTATTTTTGTGCACCCAAAGTGAGGGTCCTCGGGGTTTCTGAAATGGTTCCGTCTCCTGAAAATAGTTAAAAAATATTTAAAAGAATGGAGCTGCCCATGCATTGCAAAATATTTCTCTAGTTGCCAAAATTACTGTGAGCTAAAAGCACAATAAGAATAATTCTTTGGACAGGCAGTAATGGGGCTCTCTTCTTAAGGACTGTCATGATTTATGTACCATGACTACTGCCCAGGCGATGGGAGATCAAGCAGCTAGGGAACAAAGAGCTGGCAGGAAGGCAAAGTTTGAACATTTCACTTCCCAGGTTCCTTGTGTAGACCCTTCTAAGAAGAGCCCTTGGAAGAAAAAAACGAAGGCAAAGCACTTTTGTGTTTTGTGGGTTGTTGGCTTGTTCTACTTCACAGAGGCCCAGGCCAGCTAGCGATGGGGGAAGGCTGGCAACTGGAGAAATTGTTAGTCATCACAGTCCATTGGATAATGCCGCAGTGGAGATTTCTCGCTAGTGTTCACGTGGATCCTGTTTGAGCAAGAATTCTAGTTCAGTAAATGTCAGTCATGGAATGGATGACAAAGTTACTCATTAAATAGTGACTGAGTGATCCCTGAAGAGTTTGGGGTGAGAGATTAAGACACGAGGACTACAGGAACATTAGTCACACAAGACAAGAAACTTCGATCCATGAAACTAGAGGAGAGCCAGGGATAAAAATGGGGAACCCACCCCATAAAATGGGAGATCCAGATTCAGAAGAAAAAGAAGAAATTATTTATTAAGAAAACAAAGGCAAGTATGTTACTATGAAATTGTTCTGTGTAATGCTTCTTGTATGCTTTCCTTTGGACAAAAGGTGTTACCCTAGATCCCAATCTTGGGGTTTCCATGGACTATATCAGATGTTAGGGAGAGATGGGTAAGCGTCTCAAAGTTCCTCCTTTTATCTTATCTCCCATTTTCCTTGGGAACCCTCTCCAATCAAGTTCCTCTGCAGAATATTAGGGTATTACTTGTCTATGTTTAATAGAGACAAGCGTAAAAAGTTCCCAAGCGCGCATTTAGGCTCACAATATCAAATAACCATTGGACAGCCTTTCCCCTCGGCATATGCTTTTCACCAAACAAGTCAAGTGATGAACATGAAGAAGGTGATTGAAAGTCTCAAATCCACACCCAATTCTCCTTTGATTGCAGGTCCAATAGATGATTTTTTTTTCAGCTCATTCTCAAGGAGAGTTTTCTCTGCTCACAATGTCATGCCCTGACACTGACTGCTTTGCCAATGCCCATTTTTTCAGTGCCCACTCCATTCAGTGACGGGGAGGGCTGGCAGCTTGTGCTGGAACAGGGGACACTGAGATAATCCATGCTTGCAGCATAATTTCCACTAGATTGTTTTCACCTTTTAGTCCTTTTCCTCCATCTCAGTGAATGTGACCCCCCCCCAAGAGTTTTGGGAAACAAAGGTTGTGTCTTGGCCAAAAAGAGACAAGTCCTGGTATCTCTTTGACCCATCTTTCCAGGCAGAGGGATGGTTAAAGGGAACTTCTCTCCTCCAGGGATGTGGTCTTGGAGAACCGGGACAGACCAGGACAGTTTAGAATCTTGTCATGAACAGGGCACACTGCCCACTGAGCCAGAGAGTCAGATCTTGGGGGAGGTCATTGCTAATCATTCCTTGACTTTGCAAATGGTGATACAACTGCAAAGTCAGTGGGGGGCCAAAGGGTGGGGTGGAGGCTACTAAGGAACATGCCAGAGGGCAAACTATCTATTTCTGGAATTCTGATGTGTCCCAAGACACGAGCTGAGTCACTCCCCACCAGGAATGGAATCTAGGTGCTGCTCCTGGTAGGAAGGGGCTCTCCTCCCGTTACCCATAAAGAGATCTCATGCCATAATGCAGAGATCTAGTCTTGGGGTGAAGGAGATAAAAGGTTCAGGGGTCACATCACACAAATTGGAGCCTTTTGGTACCTCAAGCAGTTCTGGAAGATCAAGTTGCAGAATAAGTAGCAATCTACCCCGTGAGATGAAGTTGCTGACTGGAAGTTCCCAATGCTGAAGAAACCATGGATTCTTTAAAACAGGTCAACAAATTAAGACAAACTTTCAAGCTGGACAGAGGCACATCACCTGCAATTGCACTTTATAGAGCAATAAGGTTGGGGTTTTGGCCAAGGGAGCAGAGGAAGGATGGACACCTGATTTCAGGTCCTATGTTTATCTCCTCTGAGGACCACCTTGAGCCCTGAGCATCTCTGAATGAAATACACCCCATCACCGGAATCATTTTTTTAATTTACAAAGGAGCTCCAAAGTTGTTCACTCATTAGCTGAGCCCTCCCAAAGCCACAGCCTGTTGTGCAGAGTTTACCATCTCCGTTGTGACTCTGACCTGGAATGGAGAAGCATCGAAGGGCTGGCACCAGTCACGCCATGGGACCCTCGAAAGGGAGGAAGACATTTTTCCAGAAAAAATGTCTCATCGGTGGCCTTCTCCTTCAGTAACTGGTATGGCAGATATCCCAGCAGGCTGGAGGCTGCCCCAGGAGAACAGCTCTCCCCAAAGCAGCGGACTTGAAGGCCCAAACAGGGCACAGAGAGTAGAATGGCTTGATTAAGACCACACAGCTGATGGATGTTAGCCCCAACTTCTAGGCAAGGATGGCGAGCCATTATTAGGAAGGGCCTTCAAGATCTCCAAGCCTTTCCATGGCTCCGCAGTAGAAGAGACAAAAAGCAAAAGCATCCAGAATATGGAGGATTCATTCCAGTTGAATGGCCTTTTACAATCACTTTTTGGGCTTCAATCCAATATTCAGGGATCTCTGTTCTTTGCTGTTTCCCAATTGCAGCATTAACATTACTCTCTTAAACAGCCTTGAATGGAATTATGTTGTTTTGTATTTATTTGGCATATACTGACCCATGTACTTGCCGTGTCCCCATCAGAAAGTAGGGATTGTTTCATTTGGTGTCATCATATCTCCCGTGACCAGCACCATACCTGACATATATTGACTGATGATTGGTTGATTGATCATCCTAGAGGATGACAGACTTAGCCCACATATCATCATGAATCCCCTGTAGAAGCCAGTATCCCATGCATCATTGTGGACTACAAGTGCTCCCAGTCAATGGGAAAACTCCTCTGCTTGATAGACTCACTGTGGCCACATTGCCCTCAGGCAGCTTCCTTAGGAAGGAATTTCTTGGGGCCCAGCCCCCCTGTGGCAGCGGGATTTCCACCTAGGCAGATATGTACCTTGTGGAAATGACTCTCCCACATCTCCTTGCCTGGCCTAATGGCCTGCAGCTTTGGAAGCTGGCCTGCCAGAAATGGACCAGAATAACCAGTTTGTGGTTCCAAGTGGCAAACTATCATAGAAAGATTAAAAACATTTAAGATTGAGGGGTCCCATCCAACTGAAATCAACCAATGCTTCTTAATGTCCCCCAAGCTAGACAAAGCTCAGGAAAAGAAGGTATAGAGATCAATAAAAACGTAGGACAAAGGGAAGGCACACTTTGGAAATTGGCCCCAGTTAGGAAGTCCTTTCCATGACGGGGCCAGGAATTCTCTGGCAGCCACGTCTGTTTGCTGCAAGTTCCATGACCCATAGAGAATTAGCCCTGAGAATCACAAAATAATATGATGGTAAGGAATAGGATATCAGACCAAGGTCACAAGCACAGGTAACCTTTGAGTTAAAGGGATGAGGCTATGGTGAAGTACTTCCCAAGAGGGAGAAACCGAGCAGACAGCAGCTACCTATGTGTGGGCACGGGATCTGGGTCCAGGCAAGGTCAAACACTATTCATTATATCTCAAGCCTGAGGCAACTAGGAGCCAGGAAGGAGCTGTTGATTCTGGATAATGTACAGGGTTATATTTCTGCCACATCCAAATCTTAGGTTGCCTCGACCTTCCAGAGAACAGGATAATGAAAATGAAGCCTGGATTTCATCAGAGAATGATATTCCAAATAAGCCCCATGCTGTGCCAGGGAGAGATGTTCTGAAAGTCCCTGGATCCTTGGTTTTTTCCCAAATTCTCCAGAAATCCCATAACTTTTTTTTGTCAAAAGGAGGGAATCAGCAGAGTGCAATAATTCTATGGGAAGCTACTCCCCAGACACAGATTCAGGTCCACCCATCTTGTATAGGGATGAGACTAATTCTAGAGTGTATATCTCACACCAGGGCTTATCATACCTAACCCTAAAGGCATATCCCTCAATTGCCAGATTTGGATTGATATCAGGAAGAATTCTTCCCCAGAATTCACCCTGTAGCCTTTCCAATATGGAGCTCTAGAAGTTTGGTTATTTGGGCCAAAATGTAAAGTGTGTGAGGGAACACACTATGGAATCATGCTGAAGAGGGGGTCTGGGACTAGAACGTGAGGGGCTCCAAATGGCAACCAAAGGAGTTCATATATTAGCCCAAAGGCAGGGGAGCCATTGGAGCATCTTGAGAAGAAGGATAGCAATAGTTAGCCTGTGCTATGGGATCATTAACATCACAATGGCATAAAGGATGGCTAGGAAGGGAGAGCGTGGATGGGAAGAGATGAATCAGGAGGTGAACAAAGTAGAACAAGTGAGAGGCTATAAAGGGGGAGAGGGATGGTGCAAGTAGAAAGGAGACAAATACAAGACATAATGAGGTGGGATTAACAAGGCTTCACAACTGGTTGCATATCAGGAGTGAGGGAGAGTTAGGAATCAAGCAGAAAGCTCAGACTGTGACCCTAGCTGAAAGGAAGAATGACACAGTCCACAAAAGAAGTTTGGGGTTGCTTTGGTGGGAACGATTTTTTTTCAGATCTGCTGAATTTGAGACACTTATGGACCATCAGATGAAGATGTCAATCAGGCAGTAAGTGATGAGGGACTGACGGTCAGGAGACAGTTGAGGAGGGCTGGATATATCAACTTGGGAGTAATCTGTGTAATATAGAAGGTAAGAGAAAAAGCTAAAGAAAAGAGAGAAGGTCCAGTAGACAATGATGAACCTGCAAAGGAGAATAAGAAGAATCAGTCCAACAGATAGGAGAACCACAGCAGAGCACTGATATGGAAACTAGGGAGAAGACACTACCAGGGAACTGTCAGGTGAGGAAATTACCTCTGGCAAATCAAGTTAGGACCTTCTTTGGAATATATAGTCTTAGGCAGCTCCCCTGGGAGGTAAGAGGGTAGGTGTCTTGCTGGAGTACTGGAGAAAAATGAAGAAAACTAATAAAAGTTTCATTGAATTTTGTTGAATCCTAATGGAAATCTCCAGGACCCTCTCCAATGTGTCAATGCCCTCCCCAAAATGGGCAATCTAGAACTTGACGTATATAAACATTATATATTTCATAAATAAATTAGATACATTTTATATATGTTATATATTATATAAATAAATTAGAAATAGATATATTACAAACACACATGAATATGTTAGCTAGCATTTCTATAACCCTTTAAGGCGTGCAAATTGCTTCACACATTAACTTAACTGATGTTTACAACCCTATGAAGAAGGTATTATTATTATATACATCTTGCAAATGAGTAAACTGAGACCTTGCTCAAGATTTGAGGTAGAATTCAAATCCAGATTAAGCCTGAGGTTCCTGTAGTATTCCAGATGTTGTCTCCCAAGGACAGAGTACAGTGAAACTATCTCCCATATTCTGCACACTATGCCTCTTGTAAAGCATACCAAGATGACAAGTGGTTTCTGGTCATTATGTCAGAGTTCCATTGAACCTGAAGTCCACTGAAACCCCCAGATCATTTTTTTTCAGCCAGACTAATGCCTAACATTGCCTCTTTCATATTATTCTTGTAAAGCTCTAATTCTGAAACTGATTGTCACTTCAGTAATGTGGCCCAGAACTCTGCCAGTCCCCAAAACCATAACTGGTAGCCTACAGGCTAGAAACTTCCCTAGCTCACCTCAAACAAGTGGGTATTTACCCCAATCCATGACATGTCATCCAGACTTCACCATCTCTCACTGAGCCCTGACTGTAGCAATCTTATATACAAGCTCCCGGGAGGGACAGCATCCAGATCTCTTCTTGCAAATCTCCATCTCTTCACAAATAAATATTCCTGAAACAAATCCATACTACTCCCTGCTTTATAAAGCTCGAGTAGCTCTCTGATACCTCAGAAACAAAATGTATATTCTTCATTCAGAGGAGAGGGACAGTACATGCACAGGTATCGGATGTCCAAACCATTGAAGGCTGGTAAAAAGTAATCAAGTTTCCATTTCATTGGCTTAGCCTTCGAGGTCCCAAGGTCATTTCAACACAGCAATAAAGCATTAAAATAAGACTGGAGTGGAGAATTTTGTTCTTCAAAAATGGTAAACTTCTCCTTCTTCCTTCTTGTTTTCCTCTCCCGTATAGGTCCTCTCTACCTCTTTTCTCTCCTCTTTGTTTTCCTTTCTCTGCCTCTGACACCCACATAATTTAATTATTCCTTTCCATATTTTTTTTAAATTATACATTTTCCCTCCTTATTCAAATAGAGCTATTTTGTGGTTGTTGTCCATCCAAACATTTCCAGTGCTCATTCCTTCCCTCTCCTACTTCTCTATTATTTCTTCTGAAGTTATTTGAACCAACTCTTTTATTGTTTCATTTTTCCTCTCCCAAATGGATCACACCAAGACAGTTATTGATCACCAACCATTCTGCTATTTTCTTTTTCCCAATCAATCCATCATTAAGCATTTGCTAATTTATCGTAAGCCAGGCACAGTGCTAGGTGCAAGGGAACACAAAGGATTAAACATTCTCATTTTTCAAAAGACATGTTTGCTAATAAGGAAGACTTGGCTAGTACATAAGGAGAAGGGCTGGCTTTGCGAGCTCATTGATATAGGGAACCTACAGAGCAGGAAATTACCTCTGGAAAATGAAATTAGGACCTTCTTTCCAATAGATACTCTTAGGCAGCTCCCCTGGGAGGTAAGAAGTTAGGTGTCTTGCCCAGGCACAAAGAGTCAGTATGGATAAGATAAATATATGACGCTATGTTTTTTTGGAGACAGACACATATTACATGTATATATGCATATAGGTGCACTTAGGTATAGATATAGAAGGACATAAAAATAAATAGAAATACAAATCAATGGAAGGTAGTTTAGGAGGGAGGTACTAGCAGTTGAGAGGATCAGGAGTTTGATGGTATTTGAGCTGTTTCTTGAGGCTGTTGTTTGTCCTTAGTTCTCCAAAAAGGATCATGACATCAGAGAGGTGATTCCATGACATGCAAGTGAATTAGATTTAAGTGAGGGAGGGCTGTGCAAGATCACCTGCCTCATTTTCTCCTCCAGAGCCACCTGAGTCCAGTATATAGAGCAGGACGACTGGAGATGACCCTAGATAAAATGGGAGACCTTGACCTTTTGAAGCTAAGGTTTTCAACAGGTCTCAGTGATTAAGGCTAGCAGACAAGGGAAGAGCAAATTTGCCAAATGGGAATGAATAGCAAGGGCAAATTCATGAAGAGAGGAGATGTGTTTCTCAAAATGGAGAGGCAGCCATTTTAACTGGACTAAAGAAAGAGGAGGACCATGTGAAGGTGGAAAGATGGGCTAGTGTCTGGTTCCAAAAGCCTGTAGGAGTTTGAATTTATTTAGTGGGTGATGAAAAAGTTTCCTGGGTATTGCTTTTATCCTGGAGCCTTCTGCAGGTTTTTTATATCAATATCCTTCTAATACTGATCTTGTCTCTACATATTGCTAAAGTCTTTTTGTTGTTCTAAATGAACATTGGAGTATGTGACCTGTCAGTCAACTGTCCCTTAATACCCACAACATCTCTGAATAGAATGTTCAGTTTTGTTGGAAGCTAATTTGGGAATGAGGCTGAGCTTTTCTTGATTTTTCATACGCTATTTTCTTTTTCTTTTTTATAATAATAGTTTTTTTTAATATTTTTCAAAATGCATGCAAAGTTAGTTTTCAACATTCACCCTTGCAAAACCTTGTGTTCTAAATTTTTCTCCCTCCCTCACCCCCTTCTCCTTCTCCTAGACAGAAAGTAATCCAATATAGGTTAAACAAATGCAGTTCTTCTAAACATATTTCCACATTTATCATGATGTACAAGAAAAATCAGATCAAAAGGAGAAAAAATGAGAAAGAAAAAAATAAGCAATAAAATGACAAAAAAGTGAAAATACTATGTTGTGATCGACATTCAATCCCCATAGTCCTCTCTTGATGCAAATGGCTCTCTCTATTACAAGTCTATTGGAACTGGCCTGAATTACCTTGATGATCACATAATCTTGTGGTTGCTATGTACAATATTCTCCTGCTTCTACTCACTTCACTCAGTATCAGTTCATTTATGTAGCCCCAGGCCATTCTGAAATCAGCCTGCTCATAATTTCTTATAGAACAATAATATTCCATAACATTCATATACTATTACTTATCCAACCATTCTCCAACTGATGGGCATCCACTCAGCGTCCAGTTCCTTGCCACTACAAACAGGGCCACCACAAACATTTTTGCCCATGTAGATCCTTTTCCCTCTTTTATGATCTCTTTAGGCTATAAATCCAGTAGAGGCCCTACTGGAGCAAAGGGTATACACATTTTGATAGTCCTTTAGGCATATTTCCAAATTGCTTTCCAGAATGATTGAATCAGTTCACAACTCCACCAACAATATCTGACACTATTTTCTAGCTTTTCCACTCAGCATGCTTGTTGCATTTAAAAATCCTGTGTAATTCACACTGGTGTTTTTTGGAGGAAAAAATGCATTACATATTTTATTGACTGTAAAAATCATTTCTTTGTTATTGTAGTTTTGAAATTCAGTGATAATATGTCTTGTTGAGTTGAATATAAAGTTCATTCCAACTGGCATCTGGTAGATTGTGTCAATCTTATGTCTATCTTGTGATTTCAACAATTATGGAAAATGTTTATTTTATAATTTCCAGAAATATGATCAGTTTTTTTATTGTTTATGTTTCATGGGTGTCTGATAACTTGAAGATATATGTATTCTGAGCTTATCTCTTGAATATTTATCCTCTAATTATAGTGTAACTCCCCATCCAGCCAACTGCCAGGCTGTCTAGTCCTTGGCTCCTCTCTGATTCATCCACTCCCAAGGCTACCACCGTAGTCCTAGTAGTTACTAGTTTTCACCTGGACAAAGGAAATGTCATTAGTGTTATTCTCCTGTCACTCCTTTTTTTTTTTTTTCTGAAATTTCATATAGCTTTTAAATTGATTCTTCTAAAGCAGTCCTGACATTTCCACTGCTCAAGGAGTTTCAAAGATATTCTTTTGCCCCTAAAATGTAAAACTAGCCTTTTTTTTGACTCCCAAAACTTTTCACAGCCTTGCTCAAGGATCATCTTTTTAAGCTCATTTCAAATTCATCCACTTTATGGAGTCTAGGTTACCTTCCTGCTAGTTCTCGAACATATCTCCACACTTTTGCAAAGGGTGTGCCCCTTGTCCAGAATGCTCTTCCCTCTCACATTTATCTCTAAGGCTCCAGAGCTTCACGTAAAGTTAAATTCAAGTGCAATCTATAATAGGATGTCAATCCAGACATCACCATTTTTCCTACTTTCTACTTTGATTCACATTAGAAATTAACTTTACATTTGTTTTGTATTTAATTTGCCGTTTACGTTCTTTCCTGCAATAAAATGTTTATGAAGTAATACACCATTTTCTTTTAATATTTTTTTATTCCTTAGCATAGTCATTTGCATAAACCCTGACATATTGAAGGTGCTTGATAAGTGTTTGGTGATTGAAATTGGATTGAGTCTTTTGCTGCCCATGATTGTTTATGCTTCAGCTTTGTCTCTCTCTGGGCCCTTGTCACATTGTCGTTGATGATTCCTTTTGATTTTCTTCTTATAGCATGGCCCCGATTTATCACACCTTTTGCCCTGGTGTACAGGGGGAGACAAGAAGAGATCCCCTGAAAGGGAAAGGTGGTGGAAGGAGAGCAATGAGATCCTCAGACACGTAGGTCTAGACCTGAATTCTGAATTTCAGGATATTGAAGTGGAAGGGACTTTAAACGCACCAACTTCCACCCAGCCCTGAACAAGGATTCCTGCTCTGTCCCACCTGAGGACAGCCCCCCCTCCCCGCCAAGGGCCTGCAAGTTGAGCCATTGGAAAGCCTTTCTGTGTTTTCTGACCCCAAGTCCTCAGGCAGTTGACAGCACAGCCCCTATACACAAGTGTTTAAATTTATTTTATGTTTCCCCCAGAGACTAACGCAGGAAAATATAACTGTGGCAGGGCTGCACGGCTCTCTCATTAAGAAGTCATCACCTTGTCCTGTTGCTCTCAGTCTCTTCCATCAGACCCAGCTCTATGGCCACATTAGAAGCTTCAGAATATCACCTGAAAGGCCAGGCCCCCTACACACACACACACACACACACACACACACACACACGGATTTCCAGTTATATTGGAGTGGGGAGAAAGTGATGCTCTCATTAGGACAAGCAGCAGAAGCTGCTGCCCGTCTGCTTTCCCACCTCAGTTTCTTTACCTGTCTAATGCGCCAACAGGGAAAGAGAACCGCAAAGATCCTGGCCAACACTTTCCAACAAGTCTTTGATATCCACTCCAGTGTTGCTGGGCTCTAGCATCCCTCTCCCATCCCACATCAGCTCCTCCTGGGACACTAGGCTGGTGACATTTACTGGATCTAGCCCCTAGGCAGATCCACTCTACAGCTCCCCCATTCTTCTCATGCCATAGCTCTCTTTGGGTATCCTTTTCATCCTTCCTGATACTTTTTACAATTCTAATTCTGAGGAAAATAACTT